>CAUYON010127888.1:0-33538 GCA_963573935.1 Arctocebus calabarensis | reverse complement strand
TAAAATAGAAATTGAAAATATTGTAAATATGCTCAGGACTGCAAAAGAAAACACATAATGAAGAGAGAGAGAGAGAGGAGAGGAGAAGAGACACACACGGGGGGGATGGGAGAAGAGAGAGAGCTCTAGGAACGCTTTTTTTTTTTTTTTTTTTTTGCAGTTTTTGGCCGGGGCCAGGTTTGAACCAGCCACCACCGATATATTGGGCCGGGACCCAATTCACTGAGCCACAGGCGCCACCCGTGGGTTACCATCTTTAAGCTTAAACTTAGTGTCTTCCTCCTGACATCACATTGGGTGTTGCCCTTTTTTACTGTCTTTAGTCTCAACCTTAGTGACGTACTCCTGATGCCACAGGGGGTGTGGCACGAGTTTCTATCCATAAGCTTAACCTCAGGGGCGTTCCTGACGCCACAGTGCATGTGGCCCTGGGTTGCCATCTTTAAATTCAACCACAATGAAGTCCTCGTATTGCCATAGTTCATGCTACCCTGGGTTACCATCATTAAGCTCAACATTAATGATGTCCTGGTCGTGCCACAGAGGGTGCTGCCCTTGGTTACCATTGTCAAACTCAATCTCAGTGACATCATTTTGATGCCCCAGCTTGTATTGCCCTGGGTTACCTTCTTTAATCTTAACCTCAGTGATGTCCTCCTGATGCTACAACAGGTGTTGCCCTGGATTTCCATCATTAGGTGTTACCTCAGTGATGTCCTCCTGATACCACAGCAAGAGATGAATTGGGTTACCATCATTAAGCTTTACCTCAGTGACATCCTCCTGATGCCACAGGTGTTGCTACCCTGACTTTCAGTCCTTAAGCTTAATCTCAGTGATATCCTCCTAATGTCACAGTAGGTGTGCCTTAGGTTACCTTCTTTAAACTTATCCTCAGTGACATACTCCGGATGCCACAGAGGTTGCTGCCCTGAGTTTAGATCGTTAAGTTTAATCTCATTGATGTTCTCCTGACATCACAATGGTTATTGCCCTGCATTACGGAAGATAACCTGAACCTCTGTTATGTCTTCCTGACAACACAGTGAGCGCTGCCCTGGTTTACCATCTTTAAGCTTAACCTTAGTTATCTCCTCCTGACATCACAATGGGTGTTGCCCTGAGTTGCCATCTTTAAATTTACCTAAGAGATTTATTCCCAACACAACAATGGGTGTTACAATGGGTTACATTCTTCCTCTTGGGGTTACATTCTTCCTCTTGTCATCAAATATGAGTGTTGTCCTAGGATACATTCTTCCTCATGACATCACAATGGGTGTTGACCTGGGTTACGATCTTCATACTGACATCACATTAAGGGTTTCCCTGGGTTACTATACTTAAGCTTAAGCTCAGTGATATCCTCCTAATGCCACAGTGGGTACTACCCTGGGTTAACGTTTTTAAACTTAACGTCTGTGACATCCTCCTGACGCCACAGTGGGTGCTGCACTCAATTACTGTCTTTAAGCTGAACCTCAGTGATGTCATCCTGATGCCTCAGTGGGTGTTGCCCTGGTTTAACCTCTTTAAGCTTAAACTAACATTCTTTTGATGCCATATTAGGTGCTGTTCTGGGTTACCATTTTTAAGCTTAACCACAGTGACATCCTCCTGATGCCACAGTTCGTGCTGCCCTAGGTTACCATCATTAAGTTTAACCTCAGTGATGTCCTCCTGAAGCCACAGTGGGTGATGCCTTGGGTTGCCGTCTTTAAGGTTATCCCCTTATCCCAAAGTGGGTGCTACCCTCAAGAACCGTCTTTAGGCTTTACCTCAGTGATGTCCTCCTGATGCCACAGGGGCTACAGCCCTGGATTACTGTCTCTGAGTTTAACCTAAGTGCCATCCTCCTGACGACACAGTGGGTGAGGCCCCGGGTTACTGTCTTTAAGGTTTACCTCAATGTCGTCCACCAGACTCCACAGAGGGTTCTATCCTGGGTTACTATCCTTAAACTTCACCTCACTGACTTCCTCCCATGCCCAAATGTGTGCTTCTATGAGTTACCATGCTTAAGCTCAACCTAAGTGTTGTCCTATTGATGCCACAGTGGGTGCTGCCCTCGGTTACCATCTTTAAGCCTTACCTTAGTGACGTCTTCCTGACACCATTTTTGTTATTGCTCTGGGTGACCATCTTCCTACTGAAATCACAATGATTTTTTGCCTTGGGTTACCATCTTTAAGCTTAACATTAGCGACTTCCTCCTGTCACAACAATGGATGTTGCCCTGGGTTATGATCTTCCTACTGACATCACAATGGGTGTTACCCTTTGTTAACATCTTTAAACTTAACCTTGGTGACTTCCCCCTGACATCAAAATGGGTGTTTCCCTGGGTTAACATCTTTAAGCTTAACCTTAGTGTTTTAAGCTTAACCTTAGTGTCTTCCTCCTGATTTCAGAATGGTTGTTGCACTGGGTTACCACTTTAAGCTTAATCTCAGTGACTTCCTCCAGACAACACAATGGATGTTTCCCTGGGTTACCATATTTAAGTTTAACCATACTGACTTCCTCCTGATTACACAATGGGTGTTGCAATGTGTTACCATCTTTTAAGCTCATACCTTAGTGAATTCCTATTGACACAAAATTGGGTGCTGCACTGGGTTACCATCTTCCTCCTAACATCACAATGGATGTTGTCCTGGTTAACAATCTTTAAGGTTAACCTATTGAATTTTGCCTGACAACACAATAGGTGTTGCCCTGGGTTTCCATCTTCCTCCTTACATTACAATGGGTGTTGCCCTGGTTTACCATCTTTAAGCTTGACATTAGTGACTTCCTAATGACTTCACATTGTGTGTTGGCCTAGGTTACCATCTTTAAGCTTACCCTCCCTGAAAAAATCCTGACGTCACAGAGGATGTTGGTCTGTGTTAACATCTTTAAGCTTAACCTCAGTCACATCCTCCTGATGCTACAGTGGGTGTTGCCCTTGGTTGACATATTTAAGCTTAGCCTCAGTGTCTTCATTCTGAGTTTACAATGTGTGTTGCCCTGTGTTACAATCTTTAAGCTTAACTTCACTGTGGTCCTCCTGGGTTGTCATCATTAAACTTTACCTCAGTGACATCCTCCTGACCTCACAGCCGTTGCTCCCTTGGGTTTCGTTCTTTAAGCTTAACTTCTGTGACATCCTCCTGAGATCACAATGGGCGCTGTGCTGGGTTACCGTCATTAAGCTTAACCTCTGTGATGTCCTCCTGACGTCACAGTGCATGCTGCCCTCAGTTAACATTGTTAAGCTTAGCCTCAGTGATGTCCCCATGATGCCACAGGGGGTGCTGCCCTGGGTAACCTGTGTTCAGGGTAACATCAGTGATGTTGTCCTGACACCACAATTGGTGTTGACCTCGGTTACCATCTTTAAGCTTAACCTTAAAGACTTCTTCCTGACACCATAATTAATGCCGCTCCTGGTTACCATCGGCCTCCTGATATCACAATGTGTGTTGTCCTGGGTTACCATCTTTAAGCTTAACCTCTGTGATGTCCTCCTGACACCACAGTGGGTGCTGTCCTGGGTTACCATCTTTATGCTTAATCTTAATAATTTCCTTCCGACATCACAAAGGGTGTTGCCATGGGTTACCATCTTCAAACTTAACCTTAGTGACTTCCTCCTGACATCATAATGGGAGTTGCCCTGGTTTACCATCTTTAAGCTTAACTTTAGTAATTTCCTCCTGATACAACAATTGGTGTTGCCTTGGGTTAAATTATTCCTCCTGACATCACAATGGGTTTTGCCCTCGGTTGCAATCTTTAAGCTTAACGTTAGAGGCTTCTGCCTTACACCACAATGGGTGTTGCCCTGGGTTACCATCTTCCTCCTGAGATCACAATGTCTGTTGCTCTGAGTTACCATCTTTTAGCTGAACATTTGTGACCTCCTCCAAATATCACAATGAGTGTTGCCCTGTGTTATCATCATCCTCCTGTCATCACAATGGTTGTTGCCTGGGGTTACCATCTTTCTTTTGACTTCGCAATGGGTGTTGCTCTGATTTACTATATTTAAGATTAAACTTAGTGACTTCCTGCTGACTTCACAGTGGATATTGCCCTGGGTAACCATCTTTACGCTTATCCTCAGTGATGTCCTCCTGATGCTACAGTGGCTGTTGCCCTGGTTTAACATCTTTAAGCTTAAACTCAGTGATGTCGTCCAGATGCCACAGGGATTGTGACCCCGGGTTACTGCTATTAAGCTTAACCTCGGTAGTGACCTTCTTTTGCCAAATTGTGTGTAGCCCTAGGTTACCGCCATTATGCTTACCCTCAGTGACATCCTTCTGACACCACATTTGGTGCTGCCCTTGGTTATCTTCATTAAGCTTAACCTCAGTGACATCAAGCTTAACCTCAGGGACGTCTTAGTGTCACCACAGTGGGTGAACCACTGGATTACCATATTTAATATTAACATCAGTGACTGCCTCCTGACATCATGGAGGTTGCGGGCATGGGTTACTGTATTTAAGCTTAACGTCAGCCACGACCTCCAGATGTCAAGTGGGTGTTGCGCTGGGTTACCATTGTTAAGCTTAATCTCAGTGATGTCCTCCTGATGTCACAATGGGCACAAGCCTGGGTTATCATCCTTAAGCTTAACTTCAGTGATGTCTTCCTGACACCACAGGGGATCCAGCCCTGAGTTACTGCATTTAACCTTAACCTCAGTGATGTACTTCTGACACCACAGTGGATGCGGACCTGGGTTTCATCATTAAGCTTAACCATTCTGATATCCTGCTGTCGCCACAGGGGTTTCTTCCCTGGGATACTGTCTTTAAGCTTAACCTGAGTGACATCCTTCTAAAACCACATTGGGTGCTACCCCGAGTTACTGTCTTTAAGCTTAAACTTAGTGACATCATGGAGACACTGCAATGGGTGTCGCTGTAGGTAACCATATTAAGCTTAACCTCAGTGATGTCAAGCTTAACATTAGGGACATCATCGTGTCACCACAGTGTGTGAGGCCATGGGTTAATATCATTAAGCTTAACCTCAGTGACATCCTCCTGAAGCCACAGTGAGTGTGACACTGGATTAACATTTTTAAGCTCAATCACAGTGATGTCCTTGTGACACCAAGGTGTGTGCTTCCCTGGGCTACTGTGGTTAAGCTCAACCACAGTGGCCTCATCATGATGCCACAGCTTGTGTTGCCTTGTGCTACCGTCCTTAAGTTTAACCTCAGTGACATCCACTTGATGCCCAGCGGGTGTTGACCTGGGTTACCATGATTCACCTTAAACACAGTGATGTCCTACTGACGCTATAGCGGGTGCTGATCTGGGTTACCACCATTAAGCTTTAACTCAGTGATATCCTCATAAAACCACAGTGGTTGGTGCCCTGAGTTGCAGTTTTAAGCTTAACCTCAGTGATGTCCTCCTGACATCACAGTGGGTGCAGTGCTGGGTTACCATCTTTAAGTTTAACCTCAGCAACATCCTCCTGACATCACAGTGCATGCTGCCCTCAGTTGCCATCATTAAGCTTAACCTCAGTGACATCACAATGGGTGTTGCCCTGGGTTACCATCATTAAGCTTAACATTAGTGACTTTTTCCTGACATAACAATGGGTGTTGCCCTGGGTTAACGTCTTTAAGCTTTACCTTAGTGATTTCCTTCTCACGTAACAATGGGTGTTGCCCTGGTTTACCATCTTCCACCTGACTTCACAATGTGGGTTGCACTTGGTTACCATTTTTAAGCTTAACCTTCATAACTTCCTCCTGACATCACAATGGGGGTGGCTCTGGGTTACCATCTTTAAGCTTAACCTTAGTGATTTCCTCCTGAAATCACAATGGGTGTTGCATTGGTTAAAAATGTTATACCAGGGAAACACCCATTGTAAGGTCAGGAGGAAGTCACTAAGGTTAAGCTTAAAGATGGTAACCCTGGACAACACCCACTGTGACATCAGGAGGAAGATGGTTACCCAGGTCAACACTCATTGTGATGTCAGGAGGAAGTAACTAAGGTTAAGCTTAAAGACAATATACCAGGTTAACACCCATTGTGACATCCATAGAATATGACTAAATTTAGTCTTAAAGATGCTAACCCAGGGTAAAAACCATTTTAATTTCAGGAGGAAATCAGTAATGTTAAGCTTAAAGTTGGGAACCCAAGGCAACACCCAATGTGATCTCAGGAGGAAATCAGTAATGTTAGCTTAAAGATGGGAACACAGGACAACACCCATTGTGATGTCAGGAGGAAGTCACTAACGTTAAGATTACAGATGGGAAACCAGGGCAACCTCCATTTTGATGTCAGGAGGAAGTCACTATGGTTAAACATAAAGATGGTAACCCAAGCTATTACCCATTGTGATGTCTGAAGAAAGTCACTAAGGTTAATCTTAAAGATGGCAACCCGGGGAAATAACCATTTTGATTACAGGAGGAAATCAGTAATGATAAGCTTAAAGATGGGAACCCTGGGAAACACCCATTGTGATCTCAGGAGGAAATCAGTATTGTTACCTGAAAGATGAGAACCAGGACAGCACCCATTGTGATGTCAGGAGGAAGTCACTAAGGTTAAGCTGAAAGACGGAAATCCAGGGCAAACCCATTGTATGTCAGGAGAAAGTCACTAAGGTCAATCTTAAATATGGTAACGCAGGGCAATACCCATTTTTATATCAGAAGATTGTCACTAAAGTTAAGCTTAAAAATGGTGACCCAGGGTTACACCCATTGTGATGTCAGGGGATATTAACTAATAATAAGCTTAAAGGTGGGTACTCAGGTCAACACCTATGGTAATATGATTAGAAATTCACTGTTATGTTATGTTAAACTTAACTACAATAACCCAGGGTAAATTTAGTGACTTTCTCCTGAAGTCACAATGGGTGTTGTCCTGGGTTACCATCTAACTCCTGATACCACAATGTGGGTTGCCCTGGGTTACCTTCTTTAAGATTAACCTTAGTGATTTCCTCCTGACATCACAATGGGTGTTAGCCCGGGTTACTATCTTCACCCGACATCACAATGGGTATTGCTCTGGGTTAAAGCCTTTAGGTTAAACATGGAAAATACCTCATGACATCACAATGGGCATGGCCGTAGTTTACCGTCTCTAAGCTTAACTTTAGTGATTTCCTCCGGACTCCACAATGGATGTCCATCTGGGTTTCCATATGAAAACTTAACCTTAGTCACTACCTCCTGACATCACAAAGGGTGGTGCCCTGGGTTACCATGTTCCTTCTCACATCACAATGGGCATTGCCCTAAGAAGTCATCTTTAAGCTTAACCTTAGTGACCTACTCCTTACTCACAATGTATGTTACCCTGGGTTACCATCTTTAAACTTAATCTTAGTAGCTTCCTCCTGACATCACATTTAGTGTTGCCTGCTTACCATCTTTTTCCTCACATCATAATGGGTGTATCCCTGGGTTACCATCTTTAAGCTTAACCTTAGTAACTTTCTTCTGATGTCACAATGGGTGTTGGCCTAGGTTAACATCTTCCTCCTGACTTCACAATGTGGGTTGCTCTCAGTTGCCACATTTAAGCTTAAATGTAGTGACAACCTCCTGATATCCCATTGGGAGTTTCCCTAGGATATTGTCTTTAAGATTCAACTTACTAACTTCCTCCTGATATCTCAATTGGTGTTGCTCTGGGTTACCATCTTTAAGCTTAATCTTAGTGACTTTACTCCTGACATCACAATGTGTGTTGTCCTGCATGACTGTCTTTAAGCTTAACCTACCTGACATCACAATGGGTATTGCCCTGGGTTACCTTCTATAAGTTTAACCTTGGGTATGTCCTTGTGACATCACAATGGGGGTTGTCCTGGGTTACCTTCTTCTTCATGACATCACAATGGGGGTTGCCTTGGGTGACCATCTTCCTCCTGACATCACACAGCATGTTTCCCGGGGTTACCATCTTTAAGCTTAACATTAGTGAGTTCCTCCTGACATCACAATGGGTGTTGCCCTGGGTTGCCATCTTCATCCTGATAACACAATGAGTGTTACCTGTGGTTAACATCTTTAACCTTAATATTAGTGATTTCCTTCTGACATCACAATGTGTGTTGCCCTGGGTTACTGTCTTTCAGATTAACATTAGTGACTTCCTTCTGACATCACAATGGGTATTGCCTTGGGTTACCATATTTTAGCTTAACTTTAGTGACTTCCTCCTGACATCACAAAGAGTATTGCCCTGGGTTATCCTTCAAGATTAACCTTAGTGACTTCATCCTGACATCACAATGGGTGTTGCCCTGAGTGACCGTGTTTAAGCTTAAGCTTACTGACTTCCTCTTGATATCACAATGGGTGTTGTCCTGGGTTACCATCTTTAAACTTAACCTTAGTGAATTCCTCCTGACATCACAATTGTTGTTTCCCTGGGTTTCAGTCTTCCTCCTGACAACACAATGGGCATTGCCCTGTGTTACAATCTTTAAGCTGAACCTGAGTGACTTACTCCTGAAATTACAATGGGTGTTGCTCTGGGTTGCCCTCTTTAAGCTTAACCTTAGTGACTTCCTCCTCACATCAAAATGGGTCAGGAGAAAGCTACTAAGTTTAAGCTTAAAGACGTTAACCCAGGGCAACAACCATTGTGATGATAGGATGAAGTCACTAATGTTAAGCTCAAAGATGGTAACCCAGAGAAACACCCATTGTGATGTCAGGAGGAAGTGACTATGGTTAAGCAAAAATAAGGTAACCTTGGGCAGCACTCATTGTGATTTCAGGAGGAAGTCACTAAGGTTAAGGTTAAAAATGGTAACCCAGGGCAACATTATTGTGATGTCGTTAGGAAGATAGTAGTCCAGGGAAACACCCATTGTGATGTCAGGAGGAAGTGACTAAGGTTGAGCTTAAATAAGGCAACCCAGGGCAGCACTAATTGTGATGTCAGGAGGAAGTCATAAATGTTAAGCTTAAAGATAGTAACCCAGAGCAACACTCATTGTAATGTCAGGAGTAAGTCTCTAAGGTTCAGATTAAACGTGCTAACACAGGGAAATGCCCATTTTGTTGTCAGGAGGAAGATGTTAGCCCCGGGGAAGAACAACTGTGATGTCAGGAGGAATTCATTAAGGTTAAGGTTAAAGATGGTAACCCAGAAAACACCCATTGTAATATAAGGATGAAGTCAGTAAGGTTAAGCTTAAACATAGTCACTCAGGGCAACACCCATTGTGATGTCAGGAAGAAGTCACTAAGGTTGAGCTTAAAGAGAATAACCCAGGGCAATACTCTTTGTGATGTATTGAGGAAATCACTAAGGTTAAGCTAAAAAACAGCAACCCTGGGAAACACCCATTGTGATGTGAGAAGGAAGTCACTAAGTTTAACCTGAAAGATGTTAACCCAGGACAACATTTATCATGATTTCACGAAGAAATTACTAAGGTTTTGCTTAAAGATGATAACCCAGGGCAACACATATCGTGATGTTAGGAGCAAGTCACTAAGGTTAAGCTTAAAGATGGAATTACAGGGCAACACCCATTGTGATTTCAGGAGGAAGATCGTAACCCTAAGCAACACCCATTGTGATGTCAGGAAGAAGTTACTAACTTTAAGCTTAAAGATGGTAACCTAGGATTATGCCAACTTGCAATATCAGGAGAAAGATGGTAATCCAGTGCAACACCCATTGTGGTGTCAGGAGTTAGTCACTAAGGTTAAGCTTAAAGATCGTAACCCAGGACAGCACCCATTGTAATATCAGGGGGAACTCACTAAGGTTTAGTTTAAAGATGGTTTACCCAGTGCAACACCTATTGTGATGTCAAGAGGAAGTCACTAACGTTAGCCTAAAGATGGTAACCCAGGGTAAATTTAGTGACTTCCTCCTGGATGTCACAATGTGTGTTGCCCTGGGTTACCATCTACCCCTGATATCACTATGGGTGTTGCCCTGTATTACCATCTTCCTCCTTACCTCACAATGGTCGTTGACCTGGGTTACTGTCTTCAAGCTTAACCTTAGTTATCTACTCCAGACTCCACAATGTGTTTTTCCCTGGGTTACCATCTTTATGGTTAATCTTAGTGACTTCCTCCTGACATAAAAATTGGTGTTGCCCTGGGTTAGCATCTCCCTCCTGTCATCACAATAGATGGTTCCTTGGGTTACTATCTTCTTCCTGACATCACAATGGGTGTATACTTGGGTTACTATCATTAATCTTAGCCTTAGTTATGTCTACCTTACATGACAATGCCTGTTGCTCTGGGTTACCATCTTCCTCCTGACATCACAATGGGTGTTTCCCTGAGTTAGGATCACCCATTCTGATCACAATGGGGGTTGCCCTAGGTTACCATCTTTAACTTAACCTTAGTGACTTCCTCCAGACAGCAGAGTGGGTGTTTCCCTAGGTTAAAATCTTCCTCTTGACATAATAATGCATGAGACCCTGGGCTACTCCCTTTAAGCTTAACCACAGTGACATCCTCCAAACTTCAAAATTGGTGTTGCCAGGGATACCTATTTTCCTCTGGACATCACAAAGGGTCCTCCTGAAATCAGAATGTTTGTAGCCCTGTGTTTCTATCTTTAAGATTAACCTTAGTGACTTACTACTCACATAATAATTGGTGTTTCCCTGGTTTAACATTTATAAGCTTAACCTTAGTGACTTCTTCATGACATCACAATGGATGTTTCCCTGGTTTACTGTCTGTAAGCTTAACCTTAGTGACTTCCTTATGACATCACAATGGGTGTTCACCTGGGTTACCATCTTCCTCCTGACATCACAATGTGTGTTGCCCTGGGTTACCATTTTTAAGTTTAACCTCACTGACTTTCTCCTGACATCACAATGGGTGTGCCCCTTTGTTACCACCTTTAAGCTTAACCATAGTAATTTCCTCTTGAAATCATAAAGAGTGTTGCACCGGGTTACTGTCTTTAACCTTAATGTTAGTGCCTTCCTCATGACATGACAATGGCTGTTGCCCTGGGTTACCATCGATAAGTTTAACATTAGTGACTTTCTCCTGACATCACAATGAGTGTTGCCCTGGCTTACCATCTTTAAGCTTAAATAGAATGATGTCCTCCTGACAACCCAGTTGGTGTTTCCATGGGTTGCCATCTTTAAGTTTGAACATAGTAACTTTCTCTTGACATCACAATGGATATTGCCCTGGATTAACGTTTTTAAGATTAACTGAAGTGACTTACTCCTGATATCATAATGGGTGTTGCCATGTGTTACTATTTTGAAGCTTAACCTTAGTGACTTCCTCCTGACATGACAATGTGTGAATACCTTGGTTACAATCTTTAATATTAACCCAGGAGACTTCCTCCTGACACCATAATGGGTGTTGCACTGGGTTCCCTTCCTTAACCTTAATTTTAGGGACGTAGTCCTGACATCACAATGGGTGTTTCCCTGGGTTACAGTCTTTCTCATGACATCACCATGGGGTTTAACCTGGGTTACCATCTTCCTCCTGACATCACAATGTGTGTTTTCCAGGGTTAAAATCTTTAAGCTTAACATTAGTGACTTCCTCTTGACATCCCAAAGTTTGTTGCCCTGTGTTAACATCTTTCAGCTTAACCTTAGTGACTTCCTCCTAACATCACAATGGTTGTTGCCCTTGGTTAACATCTTACTCCTGCCATCATAATGGGTGTTACCCTTGGTTACCATCTTCCAGCTTAACCTTAGTGACTTCCTTCTGACATCAAAATGGTTGTTGCCCTGGGTTACAATCTTTAAGCTTAACCTAGGTGACTTTCGACTGACATCACGATGGATGTTGCCCTCAGTTTCCATCTTCCTCCTGACATCACAATGGATGTGGCCCTGGGCAACCATCTTTCAGCTTAACATTAGTGACTTCCTCCTGACATCACAGTGTGTGTTCCCCTGGTTTACCATCTTTAAGTTTAAACTTACTGACTTTATCCTCACATTCCAATGATTATTACCCGGGGTTGATGTCTTTAAGCTTAACCTTAGTGACTTTCTCCTAACTTCAAAATGGTTGTTGCAGTGTTTTACCCTCTTTAAGATTAACCTTAGTGACTTCCTTCTGTCATCACAATGGGTGTTGCTCTGAAATACCATTTTTAAACTTAACCTTAGAGACTTCCTCCTGACACCACAATGGGTGTTGCCCTGGGTTACCATCTTCTTCCTGACATCACAGTGGGTGTTGCCCTGGGAGACCATGTTGATGCTTAACCTTAGTGACTTCCTCCAAACATGATGATGAGTGTTACCCTGGGTTACCCGCTTCCTCCTGACATCACAATTTGTGTTACCCTTGGTTACTATCCTTAAGCTTAACCTTAGGAAGTTCTTAAGGACACTGCAATGGGAGTTGCCTTGGGTTAACATCCTCATCCTGACATCACAATGGGTGTTGCCCTTGGTTACCAACTTTCAGCTTAAACTTAGTGATGTCCTAATGACATTAGAATGGATATTGCCATGGATTACCATCTTTAAGCTTAGCATTATAGATTTCCTCCTGACATGGGTTACCATATTTCAACTTAACCTTAGTTACTTCTCTTGAAACCACCATGGGTATTTCCCTGGGGTATCATCTTCCTCCTGACATCGCAATGGGTGTTCCCCTAGGTTACCATCTTTAAGATTAACCATAGTGAGGTACTCATGACACCACAATGGTTGTTGCCCTGGGTTATGATCATTCTCTGGACATCACAAGCGGTGTTTCCCTGGGTTACTGTCTTTATGCTTAACCTTAGTGAGTTCATCGTGACACCACAATTGGTGTCGCCTTGGGATGCCTTCTTCCTCCTTATCACAATGGGTGTTGCCCTTGGATACTGTCTTTAAAGTTAACCCTAGAGACTTTCTTCTGACACCATGAAGGATGTTTCCCCAGGTTACCATCTTTAAGCTTAATCTTAGTGTCGTCATCCTATCACCACAATGGGTGTCTTCCTGGGTTACTGTCCTTAAGCTTAAACTTAGTAACTTACTCCTGACATCACAATGAGGGTGGCCATGGATTACCACCTTTAAGCTTAACCTTAGTGACTTCCTCCTGAGATTAAGATGGGTTTCTCCCTAGGGTATCATATTTTGCTCATACTTAGTGACTTCCTCCTGACCTCTTGACATCACAGTAGGTGTCGCCCTGGGTTAGCATCTTTAAGCTTATCCTTGGGCGGCACCGGTGGCTCAGTAAGTAGGGTGCCGGCCTCATATACCAAAGGTGGCAGGTTCAAACCCGGCCTCAGCCAAACTGCAAAACAAATAAAATAGCTGGGAGTTGTGGTGGTAGCCTGTAGTCCCAGCTACTCGGGAGACTGAGGCAAGATAATCGCCTAAGCCCAAGGGTTGGAGGTTGCTGTGAGCTGTGTGATGCCATGGCACTCTACTGAGGGTGATAAAGTGAGACTCTGTCTCTACAAAAAGAAAGCTTATCCTTAGTAACTTACTTCTGACATCATGATGGTTGTTGCCCTGGGTTGGTTATCATCTTCAGGGTTCACCTTAGTGACGTCCTCCTGACACCACAATGGCTGTTGACTTGAGTTATCATCTTTAAGCTTAAACTTAGTGACGTCTTCCTGACATCAGAATAGGTGCTGCCTTGGGTTACCATCTGCCTCCTGACAGACAATGGGTGCTACCCTGGGTTACAATCTTCCTCATGACATCCCAAAGGTTGTTGCCTTGTGTTACCATCTTTAAGCTTAATCTTAGTGACTTCCTCCTGACATCACAATGGTTGTTGCCCAGGATTACCATCTTTTATCTAACATTAGTGACTACCTCCTGACACCACAATGGGGGTTTCCCATGGTTACCATCTTCCTCCTGACATCACAAATGATATTGCCCTGGGTTGCCATGTATAAGGTTAACCTTAGTGAGTTTCACCTGAGACCACAATGGGCGTTGCCCTGGGGTACCATCTTTAAGAATAACCTTAGTGACGTCCACCTGACATTACAGTTGGTGTTGTCCTGGGTTACCATTTTGAAACTTAATCTTAGTGACTTCTTCATGACATTACAATGGGTGTTGCCTGGGTTATCATCTTTAAGCTTAACCTTAGTCATTTCATCCAGACATCACAATGAGTATTGCCCTGGGTTACCATCTTCCTCCTGACATCACAATGGTGTTGCCCTGGTTTGTCGTCTTTATGCTTAACTTCAGTGACCTCCTCATGAGATTACAATGGGTGCTGCCCTGGGTTACCTTATTTACGCATATTGTTAGTGAATCCTCCTGACATAAAAATGGGTGTTGCCCTTGGTTACTATGTTTAAGCTTAACCTTAATAACTTCCCTCCTGACATCACAATGGATGTTGCCTTGGGTTACCATCTTTAAGCTAAACCTTATTAACCTTCTCCTGACATCAGAATGGGTGTTGTCTAGGTTACTATCTTTATGCAAAACTTTAGTGGATTACTCTTGACAACACAATGGGTGTTTCCCTGGGTTACCATCCATAAGCTTAACCTTAGTGACATCCTCCTGACATCACAACTGGGTGTTGCCCTGGGTTAACATCTTTAAGCTTAACCTTAATGACTTCCTCCAAACACCATAATGGGTGTTGCCCTTGGTTACCAATTGATTCCTGACGTCACTATGGGTATTGCTCTGGTTTACCATGTTTATACTTAACCTTAGTGACTTCCTCCTGACACCACAATTGAGGTGCCCTTGGTTACCATCTTTAAACTTAATCTCAGTGATTTTTTCTGGGCATCCCAATCGCTGTTACCCTGGGATACCATCTTCCTCCATACATCACAGTGGATTTTGCCTTGGGTTACCATCTTTAATTTTAACATTAGTGACTTTCTCCCTACACCGCAATGGGTCTTATTGGGGGTCACCATCATCTCCCTGACATCACGATTGGTGTAGTCCTGGGTTACCATGTTTAAGCTTAACCTAGTGACTACCTGCTGACACCACAATGGGTGTTGTCCTGGGTTACCGTCTTTAAGCTTAACATTAGTGACGTCCTCCTGACATCATAATTGGTGTTGCCCTAATTATCATCTTGAAACTTAACCTTAATGACTTCCTCCTGGCAACACAATGTGTGTTGCCTTGGGTTACCATCTTTAAGCTTAACCTTAATCATTTCATCTTGACATCACAATGTGTGTGCCATGAGTTACCATCTTCCTCCTGACATCACAATGGGTGTTTGCCTTGGTTAACATCCATAAGCTAACCCTTATTGACTTCCTCCTGACATTACAATTGGTGTTGCCCTAGGGTACCATCTTCCGCCTGACATCATAATGTGTGTGTTCCTGGGTTACTATCTTTAAGCTTAACCTGAATGATTGTTTTTTCACATCACAATGGGTGGTGCCCTGGATTAACATCTTCCTGAGATCTCAATGGGTGTTTCCCTGTGTTAACATCTTTAAACTTAACTTTAGTGATTTCCTCCAGACAACACAATGTGTGTTGCCCTGGGTTACTGTCCTCTTCCTGACATGACAATGGTTGTTGCCCTGGTTTACCATGTTTAAGCTTAACTTTAGTGACTTCATCCTGACACCACAATGGGTATTGTTCTGGGTTACCACCTTTAAGCTAAATTTATTGATTTTTTTCCTGATATCACAATGGGTGTTGCCCTGGGTTACCATCTTCCTATGGACATCACAATGGTTGTTACCCTGTGTTGACATCTTTAAGCTTAACATCAGTGACTTCTTCCTGACATCACAATGGTTGTTACACTTGGTAACCATCCTTAAGCAAACCTTTAGTGACTTCCTCCTGACACCACATTGGGTGTTGCTCTGGGTGACCATGTTCTTTATGACATCACAATGGATGTTGTCCTGGGTTGCCAACTTTAAGCTTAACCTTAATGACTTCATCCTGACATCACAATGGGTGTTGCTCCGGGTTATTGTAATTCACCTTAACCTTAGTGACTTCTTTCTGACACCACAATGAGTGTTGCAGTGGTTTACCATCTTCCTCCTGACATCACATTGGGTCTTTCCTTAGGTTAACATGTTGAAGCTTAACGTTAGTGACCTCCTCCTGACATTACAATGGGTGTTGCCCTGGGTTACAATGTTTCAACATCACCTCAGTGACATCCTCCTGAAGCCACAGTTGGTTGCGATTCTTAAACTTAACTTAAGTGACATTCTCATGATGCTACTATGGGCATTGCCCAGGGTTACCATCATTAAGATTAACCTCAGTGATGTCTTCCTCCAGCCACAGTGGGTGCTGCCCTGGGATACCGTCATTTAGCTTAAAATCAGTGACATATTCCTGAAGCCACAGTGGCTGTTTCACTGGGTTACTATCATTCACCTTAATCTCAGTGACGTCCTCCTGACACCACAGTGTGTGTTGTCCTGGGTTGCTGGATGGGTACTGGTCTCCCAACCAAAGCAAGTGATATTGTTGTGCTCAGCTCAAGAGATCACTCATATAAATCACTAAGAAATTAAATCCAATGCAATAGCAAGAGGTTTATTTACAAATCAGCCCAGGCTTGGGGTCTCTCACACCTGGCCAGCAGGAAAATGGAGAAGCCCTCAGCCTGGAAATGGAGGGGGTTTTTAAGGGTACAGAAAGGAAAAAAGGAGGGGGTGTGGGGTGAAATGATAGAGATCTAGGAGCCTGAGTAATACTTGGGCTTGGCTAGTCTGGGAAGTCTATCACTCGGGGCAGACACAAGGACGAGGGCCGGGGGAGGGAGTGAGTTACTTAACACTTTTGGTATGCATGCTGCTGCAAAATGAAGGCTGAGGAATAAGATGGAGTTCGTTTTAATAAAATGGAGTCAGCTTGGTCTTTACAATATGGCCTCAGGTTCTCCCTGAGGAACGTTGCCCTAAGATGGAAAAACTTCTTTCTCTATGGACATGCCTAGGCTAGTAATAACAATCAGTTAGTTGTTCTCAGAAAGGAAAGTAACCGGAAGCCTTCTCAGGGTGAACCTGGGGGGTAGGCATTTGCAGAGGTTACGGGAAGAGGTACTCTGTCCTTTTCTCTTTTTAGAAAATGGTCATTCCTGAGTTTTAAGGAACTAATCAGACAGAACAGACAGCCAGACACCGTTGTGGTTAAGTCTGCAGCAAAATGTTGAGAGAATGTGTTCAATTTAGAACAACCATATGTGTATCCAGCAGCATCAGTGCTGAACAAAGAATTTTCATGGTAGGTTTTGCTGCTTCATTGTTATTCGTTCCTTTCTCTATTTCTATACCTTTATTTGATCAGTGTGTATAAAAATACCCAATAAGCATTGGTTGTCACTGAGTGCCTGAGCGAGCACCAGTCTTCCTTTCAACAATCACTTTGTGTGCAGCATATGCCTCTGCATCCCCGATCAGTAAATTCCATGGTCAACTACATCTGACACTGTGAGCAGAATCATCAGCTGGACTAAGCCTGCTTGAATTGTCCCCGGAACATCTGTTCACTGACCTTAAGGTAAGAATAACTGGGAACACACAAAATTGAAAGGTTACCACTAGGCAGTAAGTACCCAGGACTTTTGACATACATTTGAAAGAGACATTAAAAATGGTTAATACACATTCTAAAGAGGAAGTGTATATTCATTTGTTAAAATCCTTGTTAGACTTCATGGGAGTTTATGTTCAAAATCAAACTTTTTGCTGTCTTTTTACAACCGTTCGTGCATGTTATTATTTTTTTTTTTTTTTTTTTTCCTGAGTCTCACCATCAGTTAAATCTCTCCACATGGGAGGATGTGGGAGAGGATATGAAAAGGTCTCATGAACAAGGTAATATTATTGATGTAGACGTATCAATAATATGGCGTATACAGCATTTGGATGGTGTATTATTTGGTTAAAATTGCTTTGCAGAACTTTGTTAACACCAAAAAACCACAAACACAAGTTGATAAGGATATTTCCAGTTTTCTTAAACCTGAGTGTGAACCAACAGGGCCTGATTTGTCTAAGGTGTATATTAAGAAGGACAAAATTGAAACTAAGTGTTAGGATGACATTACCCTTCTTGAGGGAGCAGTGGGCGAGGGTGATTTGCCTATTTCCACCTACGGCAGTCTTTACAAGAAAAAATGTCTAATTTAAGGGATTTTATTAGAAAATGTAATGAAGTAATTGAAGGGGCTAGACATAAACCTATTGTGCCTCTGGTTCCATCTACTGACATGCTTTTCCCATCTTCTCCACCTCCTTTTCCACCTCCACATACTGTTGTACCTGAAGGGCCAAAAAGCTTTTCATGAAGGACCTAAATATTTGCAATCTCAACCCCTTCTCTGAATATATCTAAACAACTTTATCCTATTTCTAACTGATTTCCATCTACCCTTCCTTATGCATATCGGAGTGTGGAGACTTCCAGAACTGGGCAAAGAATAAATTTTCCTATCCCATGAGATTTAAGAATTCTCCATGAGCCAGATATAGCTTGTGCCAATTCCTCCTTTGACCAAGATGTAGGAATTATTATGCCAGTAACTTGAGCGACAGCCAGAAGAGCAGGAGAAGCTGCTCAAGCTGGTCCTGCCCTGGATGGCCAGTTCCAGTATGCAAAAGTAGATCTTAAATTTCTTAAAACTCTGAAAGATGCTGTTATAGCATATGGACCTAATGCACCATTTACTCAGGGCTTGTTAAGGTACTATTGTGGGGATTGGTTTCTGACACCTAGAAACTGGAGAGACTCGCTGAAATGGCCTTATCCCCAGCACGGTACTTAAATTTGTTTCTTGGTGGAGTAAAGAGGCTAAGTCAAGGAATGATAGTAATCCTGATCTTTCTTATGACCAAATGACAGGCAATGGAGAGTACAGAAGGCATGATAGATAGCTATATTTGACTGATGTGACACTGGTTATAATTAGAGATGTTTGCCTCAATGCCTGGGCTCAATTATATGATCCTGGGGAAGAAAAATTCTTTACCAAGATCATTCAGGGTCCAAATGATCCTTATTTTGAGTTTCTTGCAAAGTTCCATGCTGCCATTAAGTGGTCAGTTCCAGGATCTGAAATGCAGGGCATGCTCCTTTTATCTCGTACTTATGAAAATGACAATGAAGATTGCCACTGTATTTTAGCCAGTATCAGAAATGAGGAAAATGCTTCTATAGATAAATTGATAAGAGCATATAAGATTGTTGGTTCTAGTTCCTTCCAGGCAGCCTTAATTGGTGATCAGATTGGTATTCATATGGCAGCAGTCTTGAGAAATAATAACCTTAAGTGTTATGATTGTGGGAAAATTGGGCATGTTAGAAAGGACTGCCATAAGGGGAAAGAAGACAAAAACCCTAACCTCCTAATATCACCAGGAATTTGTAAAAGGTGGAGAAAGGGAAGACACTGGACAAATGAATGCAAGTCTATCAAAGATAAAGATGGTAATGTCTTGCCTTCTGTAGAGCCAAAAAACTTCCAGGTAGGCTGCTCCCAGGCCCAAGAGAACAATGTGGGAGCCTTGGTACAGACCTTTCCAGTCTCAGCCAAGAAAGCAACACCCAGCAATTGAAAAATACCCCTGAACAAAATATTCCACCACTCCATCAGGGCTTTTTTTCCATCTTCTCCATCCAGTAAGCCTCAAACTAAAACCTTGGTGTCTGATTTATTTAATACCACTCATAATAGTGCTGCTTTAGACTTGCCCATAGTATAGAATTTATCTTTGAAACCATGAGATGTGCCTTATACATTGGCAACTGGAGTGTATGGTCCCATTCCAAAAGACTGTTGGCTTAGTCATAGATAGAAGCAACTCTACCACAAAGGGCTAATTGTTCATTTAGGAGTTATTGATCCTGATTATAATGGTGAAATTTTCATTATGGCATCTGTTAGTCAGCCCATTGATCTAATTGTAGAACAGAAAGTCACTCAATTATTACTTTTGCCTTATTATAAAGGAAAAGCCACTCCCATACAAAGGGAAGGAGGCTTTGGCAGCACTCGGACACATGTTTTCCTTAATGATTCTCTTCCTCGATGTCAGGTTACTTTTCAGGAAGAGACAAAACTTAAAAGTTTAATGGATACTGGAGCAGATGTTTCTATAATTGCCTCATTTGCCTCGTCTGAGGGATGGCCTAAACAATGTGTCCAGGCCACTTTTGTTGGTCTTGGTACCATGTCCAATATAAAGCAAAGTTCTAATATATTAAACTGTCAAGGGTCTGACAGCCGGCCAGTGACAATACAGCCATATGTTGCTCCCATTGCCATTACATTATAGGGAAGAGAGATTCTTAAGCAGTGGGGAGCCATGCTCACTATACCTACTACTTCTTCAACTGTTAAAAATATGATGATTGACATGGGGTATGATCCATCCCAGCCTTCCTCAGTTAAAATAAACTGAAGTAACCAGGACAGGTAAAGACAGGACAGGACTTGGTTATCCAGTTCTTTCAGAAAAATTTCCATAGGGACCACTGCTAAAGGCCTCGCTTTACTTTTTTTTTTTTTTTTTGAGACAAAGCCTCAAGCTGTCACACTAGATAGAGTGCTGTGGCATCACAGCTCACAGAAACCTCTAAATGCTGGGCTCAAGTGAGTGCCTCCCAAGTAGCTGGGACTACAGGCTCCCACCACACTGCCCGGCCACTTTTTGTTTGGCAAGCCTGGGCTGGATTCGAAACCGCCAGCTCAGGTGTACATGGCTGACGTCTTAGCCGTTGAGCCACAGGCACTGAGTCACCTTGTCTTATCTTTAACGTGGAAAACTGATGTTCCCATTTGTGTGGAGCAGTGACCCCTTCTCAAAGACAAATTACAGGTGCTTCATGAATAAGTCAATGAACAATTAGCACTAAACCATATTAAGATTTCAGTCAAGTGAATGGAATTCACCCTTTTTTGTGTTAAAGAAAAAAATCTCAAAAAAGGAGAATGCTGACAGATTTGAGAACGCTAAATGCAATCAGCCAACTGATGAGGACATTTCAACCAGGTATTCCGAACCCATCTTTAATTCCTAGAAATTTTGTTATAATAGATTTAAAAGACTGCTTTTTGATATATGGTTGACACAAAAGGATTCAGATCAGTTTGCTTTCACAGTATGCTGTCTAAATGACAATTCCCCTACCAGGAGATTTCAATGGCAGGTCTTACCACAAGGAATACTGAACAGCCCCACCTTGTGACAAATGTTTGTACAGCAACCATTACAAATATTAACTCTACAATTTTCAAATGGCATTTATTATCATTATATGAATGTTATTTTGTTTGCCCATCCAGATAAGTCTGTTTTGAATAATATAATTCAATCTGCTTCCATTTTATTTGAAGAATATGGCCTCCATGTTTCCAATGAGAAAATTCAAAGATCAGACCCATGGAATTATCTAGGATATAAAATGACAGATCAAAAGATAATTCCACAAAAAGTACAAATTAGAAGAGATTCTTTAAAACCTCTTAAAGTTTTCCAAAGACTGTTATGAGATATTAATTGGGTCCATCCTTCCTTAGGAATTTCCACATATTCCTTACCTCATATATTTTCATTATTAGAGGGACATTCTGACCTTAATAGCCATAGAACATTTACCCCCGAGGCTGAAAAGAAGTTACAATGGTTAGAGCAACATGTCCATAGTGCCCATTTGGATAGAATTATTGAAAATAGAGATTTCATTTTATATATTTTTCCATCTGAATATCCCCCTACTGGATTACTGGCTCAACAAAGTGCATTTATTGAATCGTGTTTCCTCCCACATAAGACCAATAAAAAACTACAGCCTTATGTTCAGAAAATTGCTAGTATTATTATAAAGGGTCGACACAGGCTCAGAAAGCTTATAGGTCAAGACCCTGAAAAAATCGTGGTTCCTTTATCTAATAAACAAATTTCTGATTTATTTCTCCTATCTCAGGATTGGCAAATTGCTCTACCTGATTACTTAGGGAGACGTGATAATCATTACCCTCAGGACAAAAGAATTCAAATTCTAAAGAAAACATCATAGATTCTTCCTAGGGTAATTTCCCCCACTCCTATTACTGGGGCTCAAAATTGTTTTACTGATGCTAACAAAGAAGGCAGAGCTGGATAATCTTTGGAACTATTAATAATGTCTTACAATCCCCGTATAAATCTATTCAAAAGGCTGTATTGTTTGCTTTCATTTTACTATTAGAAGATTTTCCAGATACCTTATTAAATATAATAACACACTCTAATTATTCCACATATGCTGTGCAACGTATCAAAACCACCACCCTCACTGATGTTAGGACCAATTTGTATTACTTATTTCATAAATTGCAGAATTTAAATAGAAGTAGAATAGCCCAAATTTATATAACCCATATTAGAGCTCATACAAATCTCCCTGGTCCTTTAACTATGGGTAATGACACAATTGATACTTTGATTGGCACAGGCCAAAAAGCACAAGAGGAGAATGCTCTTCATCATAAAAATGCCTCCTCAGTTAACTATAAATACTCCTTAACATGGAGAGAAGTAAAAAGCATTATTAGAGCATGTCCTACATGTCAAGTCATAACAGCCCTCCTTTACCAATGAGAATAAATCCCAGAGGAAATAAACCAAATGAATTAAGGCAAATGGATGTAACTCAATATACTGAATTTGGTAAGAATAAATTTATTCATCATTCAATTGATACTTTTCCTCATTTTTCTTGGGCCACAGCTTTAACATCAGAAAAAGCTGATGCAGTTATTACACACTTATTAGAAGCTTTTGAAGTTATGGGAGTAGCTGAAACTATTAAAATAGATAATGAGTCAGCATATATTTCTACTAAGTGCCAACAATTATTTCAAGGATATAAAATTAAACATGTTAAGGGAATACCTGGTAATAGTACAGGACCAGCTATTATTGAAAGACAAAATAGAACATTAAAAGAAATGCTTTTTAAACAGAAAAGGGGAGTAAGATATAATACTACACCTGAAACAGAATACATTCAGCTGTTTTTACTTTAATTTTTTTTTTTTAATTCAGATGCAGTAGGTAACACACCAGCTTCACTGCAATGGATTAAGCAATTTACAACTCCATTAAATCAACCTATATATTATAAGGATGTTGTTAAAGGAGAATTGGTTCCTGAGGTAGTTGTTCATTGGGGTAGAGGATATACTTATCTCTCCTCAAGAAATAATGAATTCTGGCTAACAGACACACTCATCAAACACAGAAATGATGTCCCGCTCACGTCACCAAGCACAAATGCATCAAACCAGGAGTCTAACAGCCAGGATGTCATCATTAACCCTCAAGGAACAATGCAATCATCTTGCTTCTTCTCATCACCTGGTTCCTCAAAATTGGAGAATCCAATGAAACTGCAGTCCAACAACCCGAGTGACATGGAGAGGGCTCTTGCAACTATGCCAGGAGGCACGGTCCATAGTAAGGATGAGCAATCACCCTCTGAACATTAGGAACTTGCTTCTTGCCATACTTGCATTATTGAGCACACAGGTAAGTGCCCTGTGTAAACTTATACTTATTGGAATTATGTTCCAAACCCTCTTTTACTAAGGGGGATGTCTTGGTATGAACCATCTGTCTCCATATATATTAGTGAAAATGTCTGGATCCCTTGCCCTTATGATGATGGAGTTCCATTTAAACCTGAGGAAGAGGACACTTTAATATTCAATTATTCTACTGGAGTTTCTGGACCACCTATTTGGGTAGGCCCTAAGCCCCCTTGTGTGGCATTTGGACCTCAGCAATGGGTCAGTTTAAAAAATGGAACTTCTGGTTATTATTTACTAACTAGTATGATATTTACTAAATTTATTTCAACTACTCATATACTTTTGTCTCATTTACCTCGTTGTAAACCCCATACATTTTTGGATACTAATGAATGGATAAATTGGACTAAATGTTGAGGTGATTACTTATATCTCTTAAGACAAAAAAGTTTGGCCTTATAATAGATTGGAGCCCTCTAGCATTTGTGTCTGAAAAATCTGGGTTAGGATTGAGTATTTTGGCTCATGAAAGAAACCTTACAGATATTCTTTTTTTTATTTTTTTTTCTTACAGATATTCTTTATTCCTCTATAACAGAATTAGTGTGGCATGAAAGTGGATTCTCACCACCTTCTCCTGGGATTGTTGGATATCCTCCAAAGCCATATTTGTGGAAGATAACTATTGCTCTGTTTGGGATACACACATCTTTAGCTTAAAGATGGTAACCCAGGGCCAAACCCACTGTAATATCATGAAGACATCATGAAAGTTAAATTAAAAGATGTTAAACCAGGGCAAAACCCACAGTGACTTAAGGAGGACATCACGGATGTTAAGCTTAAAGACGGTAATGCACTGTGTAGTCAGGAGTACTTCAAGGTTAAGCTTAAGGGCAGTAACCCAGGGCAAAACGAACTTTGACATCAAAAAGAAGTCACTGACTTTAAGTTGAAAGACAGTAACACAGGACAAAACCCACTGTGATGACAAGAGAATCTCATTGAGATCAAGATTAAAGATGGTAACCAAGGGAAACACCTACTGTAACGTCAAAAGAACATCACTGAGGCTAGGCTAAAAGACAGTAACCAAGGGAAAAACCCACTGTGATGTCAAAAGGACATCACTGAGTTTAAACTTAAAGATGTTAACCAAGTAGAAAAACCCTGTGACATCAAAAGACATTCACTGAGGCTAAGTTAAAAGACGGTAACTTAGGGAAAAACCCACTGTGATGTGAAAAAGACCTCAGGGGGTTAAGCTTAAAGACAATAACCCAGGGCAAAACCCTCTGAGATTTCAGGACGCCATTATGGAGGTTAAGCTTAAAGATGATAACTCAGGGCAAAATCCACTGTGATGTTAGGAGGACATCGCGGAGGTTAACCTTAAAGACGGTGATCCAGTGTAAAACCTACTGTTTGGTCAGGAGGACGTCACTGAAGTTCATCTTAAAGACAGTAATCCAGGGCAATGCCCACTGTGACGTCAGGTGGACATCACTAAGGTTAAGCTTAACAAAAGTTCCCCAGGGCAACACCCACTGTGCCATCAGAAAGATGTCACTGAAGTTAAGCTTAAGGATGGTAACTCAGGGCCAAACTAACTGTGACACCATGTGAATACCACAATAGTTAAGCTCAAAGAAGGTCAACTAGGGCAAAACCAATCTTGACTAAAGATGAATGTCACGGAGATTAAGCTTAAAGATGGTAAGCCAGGGCAAAACCCACTGTAGCATCAGCAGGACATCTTTGAGTTTGAGCTTAACAAAGGTAACCCAGGGCAACACCCACTCTGAAGTTAGGATGATGTTAATGAGGTTGAGATTAAAGATTGTAACCAAGAGCAAAACTCACTGTGAGTTAGGGAGGATGTCAGGGAGGTAAAACTTAAAGACAGCAACACAGGGAAACACCCACTGTGACCTCAAGTGGTCCTCAATGAGGTTAAGCTTAACAAAGGCAACCCAGTGCAACAGTGACTGTGACATCTGGAGGACATCACAGAGATTAAGCTTAAAGATTAATCCCAGGGGAAACACGCATGGTGACATCAGGAGGATGTCACAGATGTTAAGGTTAAAGATGCTAACCCAGGGCAACACCTGTGATGTGAGGATAACGTCATGAAGGTTAAAGCTTAAAGACAGTAACCCAGGGAAACACCCAATGTGACGTCAGGAAGATGTCACTGAGGTTAAGCTAAAAGATGGTATTCAAAGGATAAACCCACTGTGACATCAAAAAACGTCACTGAGGTTAAGCTTAAAGACAGTAACACAGGGCAAAAGCCCCTGTGAAGAAAGGTGAACATCACTGAGATTAAAGATGTTATCCTAGGGAAAAACCCACTGTGACGTCAAAAGAACGTCAGTGAGGCTAAGTCAAAAGACAGTAACCAAGGGAAAAACCCACTGTGATGTCAAAAGAATGTCACTGAGGTTAAGCTTAAAGATGGTAACCAAGTTGAAAAACCCTATGATGTCAAAATAACTTCATAGAGGCTAAGTTAAAAGTTGATAACCAAAGGAAAAACCAACTGTGACGTGAAAAAAAAGTCAGTGGACTTAAGGTAAAGATGGTAACCCAGGGCAAAATCTACTGTGGAATCAGGGTGACGTCAATGAGGTTAAGCTAAAGGATGGTAACTCAGGGCAAATCCCACTGTGAGTTCAGGAGGACGTCAGGGAGGTTAAGCTTAAAGACGGTAACCCAGGACAAAATCCACTATGACATCAGCAGGAAGTCACTGGGGTTAAGCTTGAGGAAGGTAACCCAGGGCCACACCCACTGTGACGTCAGGAGGACGTCACTGAAGTTAAGCCTAAAGACGTTAACCCAAGGCAAAACCCACTTTGACGTCATGAGGACATCATGAATGTAAATACGGTAGAACAGGGCCAAACCAAATAATGTCAAAAGAACGTCATTTGAGGCTAGGATAAAAGACAGTAACCAAGGGAAAAACCCACTGCTGTGTCAAAAGGATGTCACTGATATTAAACTTAATGATGGTAACCAAGTAGAAAAACCCTGTGACATCAAAGAAACTTCATTGAGACTAAGTTAAAAGTTGGTAAGTTAAAAGAGGATAACCCAGGGCAAAATCCACTGTGAGTTCAAGATCATGTCACAAAGGTTAAGCTTAATGATGGTAACCCTGGGCAAAATCCACTGTGATGTCAGGAGGACATCACTGAGAGTGAACTTAAGGATGGTAACTCTGAGCAAAATCCCATATGACATCCTGAGGACATCATTGAGATTGGCTAAAATATAGTAATCAAGTGAAAAATGCACTGTGACATAAAAAAGATGTCACTGAGGTTAAGCTTAAAGATGGTAAACCAGGGCAAAACAGCACTGTGGGCTCAGGAGGATGTTATGGAGGTTAAGCTTAAATATAGTAACCTAGGTCAAAACCCACTGTGACGTGAGGAGGATGTCACTGAGGTTAAAAATAAAAACAGTAACCAGGGGCAGCACCCACTGTGACGTCAGAAGGGCGTCACTGAGGTTAAGCTTAAGGAAGATACCCCAGGGCAACACCCACTGTGGCATTAGGAAGACATCACTGAAGTTAATGTTAAAGATGGTAACCCAGGGCCAAACTCACTGTGACATCATGAAGACATCACAAAATTTAAGCTTAAAAATGGTGAAAGAACGTCACTGAGGTTAAGCTTAAACACAGCAACATAGGGCAAAACCTGCTATGATGACAGAAAAATATCACTGAGATTAAGACTAAAGATGGTAACCAAGGGAAAAACCCACTGTGATGTCAAAAGAACGTCACTGAGCTTAAGCTTAAAGATGGAACCACATCGATAAACCATGTGACGTCAAAAGAACTTCATTGAGGCTAAGTTAAAAGACGGTAACAAAGGGAAATATTTCTTTTTCACGTCTAAAAAGGTTAAGTCTAAAATAGGCAACCAAAGGCAAAAACGACTGTGATTTCAGGAGGGTATCACAGAGCATAAGCATGAAGATGGTAACCCAGGGCAAAATCCACTGTGATATCAGGAGGAAGTCTTGGAGGCTAAACTTAAAACCACTGTGTGGTCAGGAGGACATCACTGAAGTTATACTTGAAGATAGTAACCCAGGGCAACACCCACTGTGACATAAGGAGGACGTCACTGAGGTTGAGCTTAATGAAGGTAACCCAGGGTAACACCTTCTGTGGCATCAGGAGGACGTCACAGAGGTTAAGCTTAAAGACGGTAACCTAGGGTCACACCCAATGTGATGTCAGAAAGACATCACTGAGTTTAACCTAAAAGATGATAACCAAGGGAAAAACCCACTGTGACATCAAAACAACGTCACTGTGGCAAAGCTAAAAGATGGTAGACAAGGAAAAAACCCAGTGAGGTAAAATGACATCACTGAGGTTAAGGTTTAAGATAGTAACCCAGGGCAAAAAGTACTGTGAGGTGAGGAGGATGTCACTGAGGCTAAGCTTCAAGACAGTAACCCAGGACCAAACTCACTGTGATGACATGAGGACATCATGAAAGTTACGGTTAAAGACATTAAACCAGGGTCAAACCCGCTGTGACATCGTGAGGACATCATAATAGTTAAGCTTAAAGTCATTAAAAGGACATCACTGATCCTAAGTTGAAACACGATAATCAAGGGAAAAACACATTATGACATCAAGAAGACATCACTGAGGTTAACCTTAAAGATGGTAACCCAGGGCAAAACACACTGTGACATTAGGGGGACGTCACAGAGTTAAAGCTTAAAGACAGTAACCCAGGACAAAACTCACTGTGTTATCAGCATGACATCACTGAGGTTAAACTTGAAGAGGGTAACCCACAGCAACATCCACTGTGACGTCAGGAGGGCGTCGTGAAAGTTAAGCTTAAAGACGTTAACCAAGGGCAAAACCCACTTTCACGTCATGAGGACATCACGAAGGTTAACCTTTAATACAGTAAACCAGGGATAAACCAACGTTGATGTCAAAAGGACGTCACTAAGGCTAAGCTAAAAGAGGATAACCAAGAAAAAAACCCACTGTGACATGAAAAAGACGTCACTGAGGTTAAGCTTAAAGATGATAACCAAAGGCAAAACTCACTGTGAGTTCAGAAGGATGTCATGGAAGTTAAGCTTAATGATCATATCCCAGGGCAAAACCCACTGTGACGTCAGGAGGAAATCACTGATGTTGTGCTTAAAGACAGTAACCCAGGGTCACACCCACTGTGGAGTCAGTAGGACGTCACTGAGGTTGAACTTGAAGACGGTAACCCAGGGCATCAACCACTGTTGCATCAGGAGGATGACACTGAGGTTAAGCTTAAAGACGATAACCCAGGCCAAAACAGCACTGTGAGTTGAGGAGGACATCACAGAGGTTAAGCTTAAAGACAGTAACCTAGGGGAAAACCCACTGTGACGTTGGGATGATGTCTCAGAGGTTAAGCTTACACACAGTAACTCAGGACAAAACCCACTGTGACATCAGGAGGACATCACTGAGGTAAAACATAAAGATGGTAACCCAGGGAAACATCCACTTTGACAACAGGATGATTCCACTGAGGTTAAACTTACCAAAGTTACCCGAGGGCAACACCCATTGTGGCATCAAGATGTCACTGAAGTTAAGCTTAAGGGCGGTAACCCAGGGACAAACTCACTGTGACGTGATGAGGACATCACAAAAGTTAAGCTTAAAGAAATTAAATTAGGGGAAAACCCAATGTTACATCAGCAGGATGTCACTGATGTTTAGCTAAGAAAGGTAACCCAGGGTAACACCCACTCTGACGTCAGGGCGATGTCAATGAGGTTGAGGATTAAGATGGTAACCTAGAGCAAAACCCACTGTAAGTTCAGGAGGATGTCACTGAGGTTAAGCTTAATGAAGGTAACCCAGGGTAACACACACTTTGACATCAGGAGGATGTCACGGAGGTTAAGCTTAAAGATGGTAACCAAGAGAAAAAAACCCTGTCACATCAAAAGGGCATCACTGCCATTGTGGTTAAAGATGGTAACCCAGGGTTAAATAAACTGTGAGGTGAGGAGGACGTCACTTTAAGTTTAAAGATGGTAATCAAGGATGAAACTCACTGTTATGTCATAAGAACATCATGAAAGTTAAGCTTAAAGGTGTTAAACCAGGGAAAAACCCACTGTGACCTCACAGGATGTCACTGATGTTTAGCTACGGAAGGTAACCCAGGGCAACACCCACTGTGACATGAGGAGGACGTCACGGAGGTTAAGCTTAAAGATGGGAAACCAGGGAAACGCCCATTGTGACATCAGGAAGACATCACGGAAGTTAAGCTAAAGGATGGTAACAAAGGGAAAAACCCATCAAAACGACATCACTGAAGTTGAGCTTAAAGATAGTAATACAGGGCAAAACCCTCTGTGATGACAGTAGGACGTCACAGAGATTAAGATTACAGATGATAACCAAGGGAAAATCCCAATGTGACATCAAGAGAATGTAACTGAGGCTAAGCTAAAAGATGGTAACCAAGGGACATACCCAATGTGATGTCAAAAGGACAGCACTGAGGTTAACCCAGAACAATACCCGCTTTGATGTCAGGAGGATGTCCCTGAGGTTGAGCTTAAAGACAGTAACCAAGGGAAAACCCACTTTACGTCATGGGGACAGCACAAAGTTTAAGGTTAAAGACGATAACCCAGGGCAAAACCCACTGTGAAGTCTGGAGGATGTCGCTAAGGTTAAACTTAAAGATGATAACCCAGGGAAACAGCCACTATGACTTGAGGAGGACATCACTGAGGGTAAGCTTAACTAAGGTAACCCAGGGCAACAGCAAAGGTGACGTCAGGAAGATGTCACTGAGGTTAAGCTTAAAGACAGTAAACAAGGGAAAAACCCACTGTGAATTTAAAAGGATGTGACTGAGGGTGAGCTTAAAGATGCTAACCCATTGAAAAACACACTGTGACATCAAAATGGCGGATGTAAAGCTTAAACATGTTAACCCAGGGAAAAGGGTACTGTGAGGTCAGGAGTATCTCACTGAGGTTAAGCTAAAAGATAGTAAACATGGGAAAAAAACCCTGTGATGTCAAAAAAAGTCACTGAGGTTAAGCTTAAAGATTGTAACACAGGGAAAAGGTAGTGTGGTGTCAGGAGGAAGTCACTAAGGTTAAGCATAAAGATGGTAACCCAGGGCAACATCCACTGTGACATCAGGAGGACATCACTGAGGTTAAGCTTAAAGATGGTAACTCAGGGCAACACCCACTGTGATGTCAGGAGGATGTCATGGATGTAACATTTAAGACAGTAACCCAGAGCACAAGCCACTGTGATGTGAGGAAGACATCATTGATGTTAAGGTTAAAGATGGTAACCCAGGGCAACCCCCAATGTGATGGCAATGAGACGTCACTGAGGTAAAGCTAAAAGATGGTAACTATGGGGAAAACCCATGGTGATGTCAAACAACATCACTGAGGCTAAGTTAATGATGGTAACCCAGGGCAAAACTGACTTTGACGTCAAAAAGGACGTCATTGAGGTTAAGCATAAAGATGGTACCCCAGGGAAACACCCACTCTAATGTCAGAATGACATCACTGAGGTTAAGCTTAAAGTCGTTAACCAAAGACAAAACCCACTAGAATCTCATAAAGGCATGACAAAAGTTAAGCTTAAAGATATTAAACCAGGGTCAAATCCACTTTGGATCCACAAAGGATGTCACTGATCCTAAGGTAAAACATGGTAAACAAGGGAAACGGACACTGTGACGTCAAAAAGATGCCACTAATGTTAACCTTAAAGACGGTAACCCAAGTCAAACCCACTGTGACTTCAGGAGGATGTCACAGAGTTTAAACGTAAAGACGGTAACCCAGGACAAAACCCAGTGTGATGTGAGTAGGACGTCACTGGGATTAAGCTTAAAGACAGTAACCCAGAGTAAAATCCACTGAGGTTAAGCTTAAAGATGGTAGCCCATGGCAACACCCAATGTGAGGGCAGGAAGACATCACTGAGTTTAAGCTAAAAGACAGTAACCAAGGGAAAAATCCACACTGACATCAAATCAACGTCTCTGAGGCTAAGCTAAAAGATGGTAAACAAGGGAAAATCCCACCGTTATGTCCCCCAGGTTAAGCTTAAAGATGGCAACACAGGGCAAAACGTACTGTGAAGTCAGGAGGATGTCACTGAGGGTAAGCCTAATGATGGTAACCCTGGGCTAAACCCACTGTGACGTCATGAGGACATCACAAAATTTAACCTTAAAGACAGTAAACCAGGGTAAAACCCACTGTGACTTCAGGAGGATATGATGGAGGTTAAGCTTAAACACAGTAACCCGGCTAAAAATGCACTGTGAGGTCAGGAAGACTACACTAACTTAAACCTTAAGGATTGTAACCCAGGGCAAAACCAACTTTGAAATCATAAAGATGTCACTGAGGTTAAGCTTAAAGATGGTAACCCAGGGCAGCACCCCCTCTTGTGTCAGGAGGACATCACTGAGGTTAAGCTTAAAGACAGTAACCCAGGGCAACACCCACTGTGATGTCAGGTTGACATGACAGATGTTAAGCTTAAAGATGGTAACCAAGGGCAACAGCCACTGTGACGTGAGAAGGACTTCATGGATGCTAAGCTTAAAGATGGTAACCCAGGGTAACACTCAATGTGAATTCAGGCGCACATCACAGAGGTTAAGCTTAAAGACAGTAACCTAGGGCAACACCCAAATTGAAGGCAGGAAGACATCACTCAGGTTAAGCTAAAAGACGGTCACCAAGTGAGAAACCTATTGTGACGTCATAACAATTTCACTGAGGCTAAGTTAAAAGATGGTAACCCAGGGCAAATTGAGTTTTATGTCAAAAAGCAGTCATACATTTTAAGCATAAGGATGGTAACCCAGGGCAGCACCCACTCTTGTCAGGTGACATCACTGAGGTTAAGCTTAAAGATGGTAACCCAGGACAAAACCCACTGTGACTTCAGGAGAACGTCACGGAGGTTAAGCTTAAAGACAGTACTCAGGGCAAAATGGAATGTGAAGTCAGGAGGACTTCACTAAGTTTAAGCTTAAGGACGGTAACCCAGGGCAAAACCGACTTTGATGTCAAAAAGATGTCACAGAGGTTAAGCTTAAAGACAGTATTCTGGGGCAAAACCCACTGTGACATCATGAGGCCATCACAAGTTAAGCTTAAAGATGTTAAACCAGGGCAAAACCCACTTTGACATTAAAAGAACGTCAGTGATCCTAAGCTAAAAGATGGTAACCAAGGGAAAAACACACTGTGACATCAAAAAGACATCACTGAGGTTAACCTTAAAGACAGCAAACCAGGTCAAAATGCACTGTGACCTGTGACTTTTTGAGGACTTCACTAAGGTTAAGCTAACGGACTATAACCCAGGGCAAAACCAACTTTGATGTGTAAAAGACCTCATTGAGGTTAAGCCTAAAGACAGTAACACAGGGAAGAACCCACTCTGATGTCTGGAGGATGTCACTGAAGTTAAGCTTAAAGACGGTAACCCAGGACAACAACCACTATTACATCAGGAGGATGTCAAGGATGTTGAAATTAAGGATGGCAACCCAGGGCAACAGCCACTGTGATGTGAGGAGGACATCCTGGATGTTAAGCTTAAAGATGGTAACCCAGGGTAAGACCAAATGTGAAGTCAGGATGTTAAGGTTAAAGATAATAACCCAGGGCAACACCCAATGTGATGGCAGGAAGACTTCACTGAGGTTAAGCTAAAAGATGGTAATTAAAGTAAAAACCCATGGTGACATCAAAACAACCTCACTGAGGCTAGGCTAAAAGATGGTAAATAAGGGAAAACCCACTGCGATGTCAAAAGGACGTCATTGATTTAAGATTCAAGATGGTAATGAAGGGAAAAACCCATGGCAATGTGAAAGCAACGTCACTGAGGCTAAGATAAAATATGGTAAACAAGGGAAAAACCCACTGTGATGTCAAAAGGAAGTCACTGAGGTTAAGCTTAAAGATGGTAAC
>CAUYON010127882.1:0-13577 GCA_963573935.1 Arctocebus calabarensis | reverse complement strand
CCAGCTCTGGTGTATGTGGCTGGCGCCTTAACTGCTTGAGGTACAGGTGCTGAGCCCAAACATCAGTTTTAAATAGCATTCATTATTTGATAAATATCAGGAAGAACACATTACAAACTGACAAATAGAAACATTGAAATCCTAATTTAAAATCATTAACTTTCTAGAACAAAAAATATTGATAGTGGTTGTCCTGTTTTTAAACGCCATCATCTGCCAAACGAGCAGTGCTCCCCAGAGAGGTGGCTGGTTTGAGGGCACAACAGAGCCACACATGAAGAGCCAGGTCCTGGTGATGCAGGGCGGGCGGTGCCCACTCTTCACACTCAGACCTGGGCAACCTGAACAGGAACATCAAGCAAAAGACCAGACCCACTGAGCAAGAAAAGAACCCTCAAGTCCCTAATGATACAGATTAATCAACAGAGGGAAAGAGAAAGTTATTTCTTACAGTAGAATGCCAACAAGGATGAAAGAAATGATGAAGGTAGAACTATCACAGAGAGTTAGAATGAGTAATAACTGATTCAGGAGGAATTATCAATGGACTCTAAAAGTATTATGATAAAATTTAGAAAAACAGAATATTTAGTCTTAAAATATTCCCCTACAAGTTACTTTATTTTTTTAAGCAATCATAAACTTGCAGAAAACCTGGGCGTTTACCACAAGACGTCTCTCCTGAAGTAATGAAGTCCCCCAACCTGATGCCCCAGCACCCTGAGTGCTTCAGCACGCACCTCCCACGACAGGGACACTTCCCCCTGTCACGGCCATGCCACTGTCCACACAGGACACCAACATGAGACAGGGCAGCCTCTGCTCCTCGGAGCCATGCAGAGCTGACCGGGACAAGCTGCGTTTAGTTGACGTCTCCTTAGCGTCTTTTAGACTGAAGCCATTTTTCAGTATTTCCTTGAATTTCATGATTTGGATATTTACAAGATTTTCTATTGAATACTGTTCCTCTGTCTGGGTTTGTACAATGTTTTCTTTCTTTTTTTTTTTTTTTGAGACAGAGTCTCATTTTGTCACCCTCAGTAGAGTGCCCTCATGTCCTAGCTAACAGCAACCTCAAACTCTTGGGCTGAAGTGATTCACTTGCCTCAGCCTCCTAAGTAGCGGGGACGCCAAGCACAACGCAACCCCGGCTATTTTTAGAGACAGGATCTTCCTTCGCTCAGGCTGGTCTTGAACCTGTGAGCTCAGGCAATCCACCCACCTTGGCCTCCCAGAGTGCTAGGATTAGACCTGAGCCACCGTGCCCAGCCCTTGTCTAATGTTTTCTTGTGATCAGACTCAGACTTCCCTTATTAACTGCTGAATTAAATAAAATCTGTGATGTGGTCATTTTGCAAATGCACAGTCATAACTTCACAGTGCTGCGATGCCCAGGCAGACCAGGTGGACTGTACTGCGCTGCTCACAGCGGTTCACCCAGCACATCCTCTCTGGGCTGCAGAATGGCCCCCGAGGGCAGCAGGACTTCCCTCTGCGTCTCTCAGCTCTTCCCATTGCCATGATTTTGGGGCCCATTTGGTGACCTTCTACCAGTACGTGTTAAGAGAGCTACTCTCTGATGAGCCAGAGGTGATAAGCAAATCTTGTTTTTAGTCTTTTTTTCTTTTTCAGCTCAAATAAAAATTTTGAGTACATTTGGAAAAAAGCTCTTGGATATCTGGGCTGCTCAACGCCTGTGTGTCTCATTCAGCTTTTGGCTCAAGTTGCAGAAATGTAGCTGTAAGTTCTCTCTGTATCCGTGACTGGAAGACGTCTGTGCCTCTCACTGTATGTGTAACGTTCTCCTATATTTGAAGGGTGCTCATAAATTAGATTTATAAAGTCAAGGAGCTTTCTTCTGATTTACATAAATATTTAAATGAATATTCCTAAAATTCTCTGAAAATAAGGAAATTCTACTTATATCGCTGCATGTGCCAGACAAATCTTATAGACAGTAATTCAGCAGCATTTTAGGAATTCATACTCACATAACTAAGGTACATCTTTTGCTAAGTAAGCAAGTTTAATAGTATTAGTTCTATCACTTCTTGGCTAAGATCAACTGTAAATAAAAGACATGCCATCTATTCTCCAAGCTGTCAAGAGGCAGGAGCTCTGCACATGCCAGTGAGTGTGTTCGTGCCTTCCCGATCCACCCCTGATAGAGTGCTGTGGTGTCACAGCTCACAGCAATCTCAAACTCTTGGGCTCAAGCTTTTCACTTGCCTCAGCCTCCCCTGCAGATGGGACTACAGGTGCTTGCCACAACACCCGGTTATTTTTAGAGATGAGGTCTTGGCCTGGCTCAGGCTGGTCTGGAACCTATGAGCTCAGGCAATCCACCACCTCGGCCTCCCAGAGGGCTAGGATTATAGCATGAGCCATCATACTCAGCCCTAGTACTTGTCTTTAAAATGATGAATTTTCATTTGTCATCTATTAACAATTTTTCTCACTTTTTGCTTTTCTTTACTGTCAAATGACCTAGAGCAGGCGTCCTCAAACTTTTTAAACAGGGGGCCAATTCGCTGTCCCTCAGACTGCTGGAAGGCCGGACTATAGTTTAAAAAAAAAAAACTATGAACAAATTCCTATGCACACTGCACATATCTTATTTTGAAGTAAAAAACAAAATGGGACCAAATACAATTCACACCAACTCATGTGGCCCACGGGCCGTAGTTTGGGGACCCCTGACCTAGAGTATACCTCTTTATCAATGTGCAAATCCTTTACTTAAAATAATCACAGTAATCTTTTATTAATTTAAAACAAATAAACCTTTTCAATGAGTTTTATTTCAAAAAGGGAAATAAATATATTAAAAAGATAATTGCTATAAGAGATATATATATATTTTTTTTAGAGACAGAGTCTCGCTTTGTTGCCCTCAGTGGAGTGCGGTTACATCACAGCTCACAGCAACCTCCAGCTCATTCTTTCTTTTTCTTTTCTTTTTTTTTTTAAGAGTCAGTCTCATTTTGTCGCCCTCAGTATAGGCTTAGGCGATTCTCTTGCCTCAGCCTCTCGAGTAGCTGGAACTATAGGCGCCTGTGCCTGCCACAACACCCAGCTATTTTTTGTTGCCGTTTGGCCTGGCCAGGTTAGAACCTGCCACCCTTGGTATATGGGGCTGGCACCCTACCCATTTAGCCACAGGTACTGCCCTATAATGTGAATTTCAAAGCCTAGGCTATAAAGATTAACTAGTTTACAGTTTCTAATTTCTAACAGAAGTATCCAACCGGCTGCCCACAGGACACACAGACATTATCTAAGGCCTATTTGGTTTATTTGTGTTGTCAGATACCAAGAATGTTTTGCTCATCAGCTTTTGTTAATGTTTGTGTTTTTGATGTGTGATCCAGGACAATTCTTGTTCTTCCAATTTGTAGCACAAAAGAAAAATCTTCCAAAATGTTGACTCTTCATGAATCCCACATATACACTGAGGGTATCACAAAAGTTACTAGGCACAGTGAATGAAATCTGTCACTCAACTTTCACTGATGCTTCCAAGCCAACAAAATTTAAATTTAACAATAAAATAATGATTTAGGGTAAAACGTCACAAGTTAACATCTGATTTCTACTTTAAGAAAGTAAACTTTAGATTCTCACAAACGCTTCAGAAACTTCCTCCCAGCTAAAACTTTCTTTCTCTTTTCTTTTTTCTTTTTTTATTTTTAGAGACAGAGTCTCATTTTATCAGCCTTAGTAGAGTGCTGTGGCACACAGCTCATAGCAAACTCTAATTCTTGGGCTTAAGCGATTCTCTTGCTTCAGCCCCCAGAAATGCTGGGACTACAGGCGCCCTCCCCCCAACCCCATAACGCCAGGCTATTTTTTTGTTTGTTTGCAGTTTCGCTGGGGCTGGGTTCAAACCTACTACCCTCGGTATATGGGGCCAGCGTCCTCCCCAGTGAGCCACTGGCGCCGCCCCAAACTTTTCCTATTTGCTTACATCTGATGACATCCCTTTTCATCCTGTTTTAAGTAAATCTGCCATCCTGTTTTAAGTAAATCTGCCTTCAACCTTTTCCTGACTGGCAATATTTTTGCCTAGGCAAATAGTTTTTTTCTTTGGATCTTTTTCCAAACCCATTTCTTCCTTGATTTTGATTTTTTTTTTATTTCCTGACTGGATACCATCAGAGCGTCATCAGTTAATTTTAAAAACCAACAAAACTCAAGTGAAATTAGGCCAAAACACAAAATTGCTATGCAATTTTCTGAAGGTTTCACTTCCCGATTGATTTATTCAACAAAAGTTTTGTTTGCCTGTTTGAGACAGAGTCTCACTATGTCACCTTGGGTAGAGTGCCATAGCATCACAGCTCACAGCAACCTCAAACTCTTGGGCTTAAGGGATTCTCTTGCCTCAGCCTCCCAAGTAGCTGGGACTACAGGCACCCACCACAACAGTTATCATTGTTGTTTGGCAGGCCTGGGCCGAGTTCAAGCCCACCAGCCTCGGTGCGTATGGCTGGCGCCCTACTCACCAAGCTACAGGCACCGAGCCTCAACAAAAGTTTTTTCTAAGGCAATGTATTAGGAGCCATAAAGGGTTCAAGATATTTACTATAGAGTCCTGTCCCTGAAGATTTTATAAATCCTACTAGGATACAAGTGAACAAAATGAAAAATAGTTTTATGCACGGATTATATTTCTTATCAGATCAATTATATTGAGATGAATTGGGAAGATAACAAAAATTCCAATCGAATGTATTTTGAACATGTTGAGTACAAATTTCAGAAGTTCAAAAAAGTAAAATCTTACTAGAGTTATCATACAACCAAGTTAACTATGATATACATCCCAATTCTTCTAAACCTTACCTGATAAGGCTGAAGTCTTCAGATACCCATCGAGGCAGGGGAGAATGTCTTTGTAATGAGGCTGAATTTCATGTTTGTGGATGTAAACTGACCATTCTTCCAGAGCATTCAAGCCTACTTCTGCCAACGGAGTATAGCTCAGACCCAGTTTGAAGGCCATCTGCACGTTAATGATACAAATGAGGTAAACTAAAATACAGAGAATGTAAAATTTAACACCAATTTAACACCAATTAGTTGTGGTTTCTAACTTTCTATTGCTGAAACACCAGACACGGAGGGAAGGAAGATGGAGCAGTCAGATGATTATGAAGAAAACAAGCTGCACCATGGCTCCTGGTACACTGCAGACCCATGACACACACAAGGCGCGATTCTCACGACCTCCACAGGAGCTCAGAGACACCACGGCTCCTGGTACACTGCAGACTCATGACACACACAAGGTGTGATTCTCACGACCTCCACAGGAGCTCAGACACCACGGCTCCTGATACACTGCAGACCCGTGACACACACAAGGTGTGATTCTCACAACCTCCACAGGAGCTCAGAGACACCACGGCTCCTGATACACTGCAGACCCGTGACACACACAAGGTGTGATTCTCACGACCTCCACGGGAGCTCAGACACCATGGCTCCTGATACACTGCAGACTCATGACACACACAAGGCGCGATTCTCACGACCTCCACAGGAGCTCAGACACCACGGCTCCTGATACACTGCAGACCCATGATACACACAAGGCGCGATTCTCACGACCTCCACAGGAGCTCAGACACCATGGCTCCTGGTACACTGCAGACTCATGACACACACAAGGCGCGATTCTCACAACCTCCACAGGAGCTCAGAGACACCATGGCTCCTGATACACTGCAGACTCATGATACACACAAGGCGCGATTCTCACGACCTCCACAGGAGCTCAGACACCACGGCTCCTGGTACACTGCAGACCCGTGATACACACAAGGTGCGATTCTCACGACCTCCACGGGAGCTCAGACACCACGGCTCCTGGTACACTGCAGACCCATGACACACACAAGGCGCGATTCTCACGACCTCCACAGGAGCTCAGACACCACGGCTCCTGATACACTGCAGAATCATGATACACACAAGGCGCGATTCTCACGACCTCCACGGGAGCTCAGACACCACAGCTCCTGGTACACTGCAGACCCATGACACACACAAGGTGTGATTCTCACGACCTCCACAGGAGCTCAGAGACACCACGGCTCCTGGTACACTGCAGACCCATGACACACACAAGGGGCGATTCTCACGACCTCCACAGGAGCTCAGAGACACCACGGCTCCTGGTACACTGCAGACCCATGACACACACAAGGTGCGATTCTCACGACCTCCACAGGAGCTCAGACACCACAGCTCCTGGTACACTGCAGAATCATGATACACACAAGGTGCGATTCTCACGACCTCCACAGGAGCTCAGAGACACCACGGCCCCTGGTACACTGCAGACCCGTGACATATACAAGGTGCGATTCTCATTGACCTCTACGGGAGCTCGGAGACACCACAGCAGGTGCCTGAAGCTGCAGGGCTAGTAAGTGGTAGCAGCAGAACCTGAGCCAGGTGTGCCTGATGGGTAAACACCTGCTGTGACTGCCGGGGCAACACCCTGTTTTTCTAACAACGCTGACCAGCAGACGGCTTTGTGCGAACATGAACCTACCTGCAGTGCAGGGACATAGGCTCTAACATCAAGTTCAATGATGTCATGTGGCAGAGACAGAATAAAGGTCAAGCAGGAGGCCAAAAGCTCATCTTTATATTGCTTCATTTTAACTGCTACCTTAACAAGAAATAGAAAACAAAGCTATGCATCTGAAGAACCCCAACACTTTGAAAATCAATTAAAAAATATCACCCTATTTTCAAATATGAAAAATTGGCCTGTAACCTTTATTTGACATGACTGTAGTCACTTACAAATTAAGCACTAACTTCTAGGAAACATTTATTTGTTGAGGTACTTAAATCCCATATATGGAGAAAAAACAGAATTTATATAATTTGGGGCTGCCATTGCTCAAATGAATTATTTTAAGAAAATTCAAGGGACTGCTAAAGCACAATAATTTTCTCTAATAGTTTTTTTAAGACTTTATTCCCAATCCAGATTTTACAAACTAATTTCTTTCTTTTTTTTTTTTTTTTTTTTTCTGATAGTCGAACTATGTTACCCTCGGTAGAGTGCTGTAGCGTAATAGCACACAGCAACTTCCAACCCTTGGGCTTAAGCGATTCTCTTACCTCAGCCTCCCAAAGTAGCTGGGACTATGGGCGCCTGCCACAATGCCTGGCTATTTTTTGATTGTAGCTGTCATTGTTGTTTGGCAGGTCTGGGCTGGATTCGAACCTGTCAGCTCCAGTGTATGTGGCTGGCACCCTAGCCACTGAGCTATAGGCACCGAGCCAACAAACCAATTTCTAAATAGTTAAATCACTTATGACCACCAGGATTTTCTTGATAATACTCATTTAAAAAATCAGCCCACAATAACCCTATGATAAATCATTTAAAAATTACCTCTTTACCAAATTTTGCAAATAAAGCAAAGCAAGAATATTTTTCTGGGTCCTCAGGAGAGTGTTTCAGACTCTTTGGACTAACTCCCTGTCAAATAAAACGACAAATTAGTACATCAGGCAAGAGTCAGGTGATCTGTGACCTAACACAGGCTAGGCTGTCTCCCAGGTTACTTCCTCTTCATTCAGAGGAATCAATCTGCTTCAGTTTACCAAAGTCTAGAGCAGAGAAGAGGGAGGACTGGCTCTGAAAGAAGGGAAGACGGGCAGCTGCTCCAAAGCCACTCCACCACCCAGTCTCCCCTCACACGACTGACTGCACCTCCAGGGTGCCAGCTAGCCAAGTCTTCTTCCACCTCGATGGGCACCAGAATCATGTGTGCTTATAGCACAGATGTCTGCGCCCTGCCTCCAGGGTTTAGGAGGGAGGAAGTCTGGAGAGGGTCTGAGACTTCCAAAGTAACGCGTAAGTGCCACCATTCCCAGGAACACACTTTGAGAAGCCCCACTAGTCTTACATGATTAGCCAGGTGCTTAAAAATCAGGATGGGAAATGCCACTCTCTTTTTTAGCAGAGTTTCAGTCACATGTCAATTTTAAAAAACACATAAAATAAAAAATAGATTTTAAAACTATATGTCATAATCAAGCACCTTATAAAAAAGCATTTATGCATGTTCGTGCAACCTAAAAAAATATAGAATTATTCAATGTCCTCTAAAAATGACTCACCTCAAAATATTTTATTTTCTTGGCATTTTTCACTGCAATAGAAAGCAGTTTGTAGAAACCACTGATGAGGGGTGACCGCACAGACTGCAACACTAGCTCACGTGCAAACGAGTACACCCATGGCTCGAAGAGCCCGACCTGCTCCTCAGGGAGAATCGCTCTGTAAAAACAAATTAAAACTTAAGGTAGAAATTTTTATCATACTAATTTTTAGTCAGCTTTAAAATTATACAGGACAAAAACTATTATGGACTACAATTCCATTATATAACATAGAGTAGGTATATCTCTATTCCATTTTTCTCTACCAGAGAATCTTTTTTTTGAGACAGAGCCTCAAGCTATGACCCTGGATAGAGTGCCATGGCATCACAGCTCACAGCAACCTCCAACTCTTGGGCTCGAGAGAGTCTCCTGCCTCTGCCTCCCAAGTAGCTGGGACTAGTGCCCACCATAATGCCCGGACATTTTTTGGTTGCAGCTGTCATTGTTGTTTGGTGGGCCTGGGCTGGATTCGAACCCACCACCTCAGGTGTACATGGCTGGCGCCTTAGCCCATTGAGCCACAGGCGCCGAGCCAGGAGAATTTTTAAATATTAAAAAAATAACTCTACGCTGGTACGTTTAGATATATTTTAAAGGTCTATACAACTGAATTTATCTTTTACTATTTCACTTCTTAGACCTACATAAGGATATTTCCTATATTGTAGACAATAACTAATAATTTTCACTCTTAAATCATTAGAATTTTACAAAATACCTGCATAATTCCACCAAGTTAATGAAAGCCGAAAAATCTTTAGGTTTAGCAGGATGTAAGTTTGCAGCTGGATCTGAAGTTGGGAACACATGAACACCAGCACTTCCATCTCCACCCTAAAAATTAATTGTACCAAACATTATACCATGCAATCATGATTCATTCAAGACATAACATCTTAATTGACTTCGTGGTCAAGGCCTAATTTTGTGAGACAAGTGAGAAAGAAAGAATGGATGCTCAGGAGCTCACAGTCTGATAAGGACAGAACTCAGGGGAAACGATGACAGATGAAGACAAATACAAAGGAACAACCAATGATGCTTTCACAGGGACAGTATTTCAAAAGGTAATTTTGAGATTTCAAGCCGAGAAAGAGAGAACTGGCAATAATAAAACAAATGAAAAAATGATTTGGGGCAAGCATATGAATTTTAGTTTTCTGTTTCGTGTTGTTGTAATGTTAGGTAGGTCTTGCTCTGCTACCTGCTACCCGCAGCATGATCATGGTCAGAGTAACTCCTGGGCTCAAGCAATCCCTCTGCTGAGACTGCACAGAGCCAACCCGACCTTTCCCACTAGCCACAGCCTCCAGTTCCTATCAACTCCTCGGACAAGACAGGGCAGGTCCTTGCCAGTAACTTTAAGCCATGTCTTAGGATATGAAAACACAGTACAGAAAAAGGAGATGGCATTTTCTTCTTTCTCTGCCTATTACCCCAATTTTAAGTTTCCTTAACTATAAACAAGAAACCCAGGTTTCCCTATCCTACTGTGGAAAGTCACTTCTACACAAAATGAGATTTATATCACTCTTTACTATCGCCAAGGAATGAGAAACATATCTAGTAAATAACTTTTTCAAAAAAATTATTTTAACTTAAACATACAAATTGCTTTTTGAACAATCTAGTAACATTATTATCATTATTTTTTGGAGACAGAATCTACGTCGCCCTCAGTAGAGTACGTGGTGTCACACTCACAGCAACCTCAAACTCTTGGGCCTAAGAAATTCTCTTGCCTCAGCCTCCTGAGTAGCTGGGACTACAGGCGCCCGCCACAACACCCAGCTATTTGTTTTGTTGCAGCTGTTTAGCTGGCCTGGGCTGGGTTTGAACCTGCCACCCTCAGTGTATGTGGCTGGCACCATAACCACTGTGTTACAGGTGCTGAGGCTAGTAACATTATTTTCACATTAGGCAACATCTAATAGAAAAATATCAATAGCACATAATCCTAAGGAAACCAATTTTTTTTCTTTAGTCCCCTACAAATGTGTTATAGCCTCCTGAATATCTACATGCAAAGACAGCTGGCATAAAAATGATACAAAGTATGGACAAGAACTTCTTACCTCTTGTTCCCCAACTATCTGTGTTTCCAGTGTTAGATCTAGTTTCTCAATGATCTTCAAAACAGATTTTACAAATTCATCATATAGTAAACGGTTGAGACTTTGAAGAGAGGAATTCACAAAGAAAAATGCTTCATCTGCTATGATAGAATCCTTTTAATAAAGAAAAACAATAAACTTTAAAATCTTATGCAAAAACTATTAGTATATTTTATCAACGTTAATACATGTATATATTTAGGTATTATGAAAAAATAATGTATAAACTGTTTTCAATCTGCAAAATTAAGATACCTTCCTTTTTTTTTTTAGAGATAGTCTCACGTTGTCATCCTGGGTAGAGTGCAATGGCATCATAGCTCACAGAAACCTCAAACTCCTGGGCTTAAGTGATTCTTTTGCCTCAGCCGTCCAGTCCCAACTAGCTGGGACTACAGGCGCCCACCACAACACCCATCTATTTTTAGAGATGGGGTCTCACTCTGGCTCAGGCTGGTCTTGAACCTGTGAGCTCAGGCAATCCATCCACCTCAGCCTCCCAAGTGCTGGGATTACAGGCATGAGCCACTGTGCCCGGATAAAATTTAGATACCTTCCTAACTGACAACTACACCATTTCAGCCAGATAAGGAGGCTTACCCAGTATGTAGCAAATACTTACTCTGAACACAGTAGTGATTAAGATTTATGCCAGCCTCATCAAAGCATTTATTCCAATTATTTGAGTTAGTATGTATAAACATACATATGTATAATAGATACATATATACACTATGTTGTTTTACGTTTCTGTACTTTCATGTACATGTACATATATCTGTATGCACATATAACATATATATATATACACATACATATGGATAAATATATTTATACAACATCTTCAGAATGTTTTTAAAGGTATAATCTATCATTTCTTTAAGTGTTCAGCATTCTAAAATTATACACCAATTACTCTGTCTATAATAAAATAGTTAAGTATTTTACACAACTTTACTTCAAAATATAGGAATATCTAATATGCATATTAAAAAAAGATTTAAGGGCTCGGCGCCTGTGACTCAGCGGGCTAAGGCGCCAGCCACGTACACCTGAGCTGGCGGATTCAAATCCAGCCCGGGCCCGCCAAACAACAATGATGGCTGCAACCAAAAAATGGCCTGGTGTTGTGGCGGGCACCTGTAGTCCCAGCTACTTGGGAGGCGGAGGCAAGAGACTCGCTTGGGCCCAGGAATTGGAGGTTGCTGTGAGCTGTGATGCCACAGCACTCTATTCAGGGTGACAGCTTGAGGCTCTGTCTCAAAAAAAAAAAAAAGATTAAAAAAAGATTTAAGTAAAATCACTAAACCTGCTATACTATTTTACTTCACTAAGAAAAAAAATCTAAAACACCTTAGATTTCTCGTAGGACAGGAACCATCTATTGACAAAAATAGGTTGTCCTAAGCTATTAATGCTTGGCCGAGATACATATTAAAATACTGGGGGAAGGAGGAAGGGGCCTCAGAGGCACAATGTAGGGTACACAGCACATCTCCTGGGTGCGGGACACAACTACAACAGGGACCTCGCTAACAAACACAAACACTAATCCCTTGGACCCTCATGTTAATCGGAAACTTAAAAAAGCAAAATTAAATACTAGCCACAGATGGGTTAAAGCAGACACCAAAGAAATGTCTGCTAGAAACATACTAGAAACATACTAGGAAGGAAGGAAGACTCGGTTCATAAGAGATGTAAACAACAGCTGTGCACCAATCCCCTTCATACCTACTGAACCTATCGTATTTATTCTCATCTTTAACAAAAAAGAGAACAGCTCTTTTATGGCAATAATTCTATGAATATCTTTTGCTACCTACGAGGCTAGACCTGTTAGACTTGGTACCAAGTGTCCACTCTGCTTCTTGAGAGGGAAGATGAGGGCTCAGTGCAGGAACTAACTGATGTTAAGAGATGTTTGTGGCCTTTTCAACTCATTTTTTTTCTAGTCTCACTTTAACTATTCTGACTTAGACTGCTTAATTCTTTATTCGTTGAAATACATGTTTTAAACAAACATTTGAAAGTTAGTAAAATGTAATTCCAAAATAAGTAAGTCTTAAGTCTAAAACTAAGTAGATTAATAACGAGAGGAAGTAGGGGCTTTCAAATTGTAAATCTTACCATCATCTGGTCACACCTCAGGAGATTTCTAAAAAGATCGACATAATCTCTGCATGTGGGCATTTTCCATTTCCCAGTTCTGACTTCCCCTAAGGCACGAGGGTCCTCAGGTAGGGACTCGGCACCCTGGCAGGGACAGTAACAGGCCAATATTTACTGATGGAGTCACAAAAGCAGCAACTCTGCCAGAACTTGTTAATTTTCCCAAATTTCTGAGCTAAAACAGCTATCCATAGATTATATAATTAGATTAAGGAAGATGTATTAGGAAAGCACAATAAAAGCTCAAAAAAGGTCTGACTCTTCTGAGACTAAAACTGTTAAGGCACCAATAAGCTCTCCAACACGTACCCCTGAATCTGCTATAAATCATGTCTCATTTCTCACTCAGTTCAGTCTTTCATCTCAACCTATTTCCTACAATTTCTAGGATCTAAAACATGCCTTCCATATTACGAATAGACATTTTGTTCTACAGAGTCTCAAGACAGAAAACATTTCCCTTTCGTAAAAATGTAAAGAGTAAAGTTACGCTTAAAGATGTTGCATTCCTGAGGAGAAGTGTATTCACCTAACAAAATATAGCAGTATTATCTTCTACACTTTTCTAAATGTAAGGGAGGACTAGGAACTAAGAAAGGCCACTTTTATATATTTGCATAAAACCTTACCATCATTTCCAAATTTCAGTAATAAAGGATTAATTTGTAAAACTTTATATTCAGAATTTACCTTTTGAAGGATCATTGGTTTAGAACATATTCTGATTAAACCCTGATGCACTGAAAAAAGAAAATAAAAACAAAAATGAAGGAAATAGTGAAAAATAACAAACACTTAATAAAAATAATAGTCATTAATTTTTGGAACCTAACTTTACCTCTCAATTGCTTTTCTAAATTCATTAATACCTTTAGTTTTAAAATCTGAACTATGAGTATTCAGAAGTAAAAGGATGGAAGAGAATTTAAAATTCCCTTTAAAGGGCTTGGCACCTGTGGCTCAACGGGCTAAGGCGCCAGCCACGTACACCTGAGCTGGCGGGTTCGAATCCAGCCTGGGCCCGCCAAACAACAATGCTGGCTGCAACCAAAAAATGGCCAGGCATTGTGGCGAATGCCTGTAGTCCCAGCTACT
>CAUYON010127881.1:0-30233 GCA_963573935.1 Arctocebus calabarensis | reverse complement strand
GCATGTGAAATTTACTAAATGTAGAATACAAATGTCTTAATACAATAACTAAGAAAATGCTGTGAAAGCTATGTTAACCTATTTGATGAAAATATTTCAAATTGTATATAAAACCAGCACATTGTACCCCACAATTGCATTAATGTACACAGCTATTATTTAATTTAAAAAAAAAGAGACTTTTTTTAATTTAAAAGACTTTTTTAATTTAAAAAAAGAGAGAGTTTTTTTTTTTTAGAAAGAGAGTTTTCTAAAAAAAATTAGAAACTTCTGATCTGCAGAAGCCAATGTCAAGAGAATTAGAAAACAAGCCACAGGCAGGGAGAAAATACTTACAAAAGAAACATCTGATAGAAGACTATTATTCAAAATATACAAATGACTCTTCGATCTCAACAACAACAAACAATCCAATTAAAAATGGGCCAAAGACCTTACCAGACACCTCATGAAAGAAAACATGAAAGTGCTAAATAGTATCTGAAAATATGTTTCATATCACCATGTCATCAGAGAACTGCAAAGTAAGACAATCATGAAATATCACCACACTCTACTAGAATGGTCAAATATAAAATACTGACAAAAAATGGAGAGGATATAGATCAACAGGAGCTCTCATTCAGTGCCAGTGAGAATGCAAAATGATACCGCCACTTTGGAAGACAGCGTGTGGTGGTTTCTTACAAAACAAAAAGTTGGTTTTTTGAAAAAATAAATAAAATCAATAAACCTTTGGACAGATTAACTAGAAACAGAAAAGTAAAATCTCTAATAACCTCATTCAAAAATGATAATGGGGAAAAAACAACAGATGCCACAGAGATACAAGAGATCATCTCTGAGTACAACAAGAAACTCTATGACTCTATGCCCAGAAATTTGACAATGTGGAGAAAATTGATCAATACCTGGAATTATACACTCTCCCTAGACTTAACCAAGAAGAAATAGATCTCTTGAACAGACTGATTTTGAGAACTGAGACCAAAGAAATAACAAAAAACTCCCCCAGACAAAAACGTGCTCTGGTCCTGATGTCTTCTCAACAGAATTCTATCAAACCTTCAAAGAAGAGCTTATAATCATACTGCAGAAGTTATTCCCAAAAATTGAGAAGGAAGGAATCTTCTCCAACATGTTCTATGAAGCAAACATCACCCTGATACCAAACCCCAAAAAAGATCCAACTAAAGAGGAGAACTTCAGACTAATTTCAGTAATGAAAAAATGCTCAATAAAATCTTAACCAATAGAAACACATTAAAAAAATCATTCATCACAACTTTTGGTTTTTCCATTTTCTCATCCATTCCTTTTATCCCCTTTATCATCCATATTTTAAAGTCCCTTTCTATCTAAAGCATTAATTCTTTATATGTGGAGTCTTCTGCAGTAGCTGCCTCATGGTCCCTTGGGGGAGTTCCTCAGTTTTGGTTTTTCATGTTGCCTTTTCATGTGTTCTTTCTTCTTGTTCACTTCCTTGTCCTATTTTCTTCTCACTTCTTCCTTTGCTTCAAATTACCTTGTCTCAGAGCTTAGGTCAAAAGAAAGAGAAGAGTAAAGTGCAAGCAGGGAGAAACAGAGGAACAAAAGAAAGAAAGAGAAAAAGAAAAGAAAAAGAAAAAAATGGAAGGGGATGAGAGAAAAGAATTGAAGAACAGAAGAGAATGAGAGTGATAGAAGAAATGGTATTAAATTAGCACAGTGTTGAGGCCACACTTTTAATTCAAGGATTTTGAGGGGCTAGGCTGGGTGTGTCTCAGAGCTTAGGTCAAAAGCTTGTTTAAAACTAAAAAAATGTGTAATACCACCACACACGGTCTTCCAAAATCAGGAGCTCCTTACTAGCCTGAGCAAAGCCAAACTTTTCCACTGCCAAAAATAGGAAGAGAAAGAAAAGAGCAAAAACAAAAAACAAGAAGAAAAAATAAATAAAAATGAAAAATAAAGAGAAAAATTTTGCAGTGTGGACTTGCCAGGGTCAAAGGTACGAGGGCTCCCTAGATGGGATGACCTCTTGGCCTCTTTGAGCCAGACTATTCCTGTGGCCTCTCCACCAGACCACAGCCATGCCACCCCAGCACACAGCAAAAAGAGAAAAGATGAAAAAGAAAAGAAATAATACTAAACCAGATAAAGAAAATTGAAATAGTTTGATAGTTGTATCAAATAAAATAGAGACAAGGAAACAGAAAAAGGAAAGAAAGTAGAAAAACCAAAAAAAGGAGGTGATATCTTAGCTGTTGTGCAAGCGATTCACGTGGGAAAGATGAGGACAGTAGAAGAGTCTCTAATGAGTAAGATTTCCACCGCTCTGGATCACATGCTGTAGCCAGCTTACCACCTCCTTGTTGTGCTTCCTGAGCACCTTACTCCAGGTAAGGTCCTTGAACCAAGTATGGCTGGGTTCTCTTTTTCCCTAGTCATACTAGGAGAGCTCAGTGAAAGATCCTTCTGGTCTGCCATCTTCTCGTTTGTTCCCAAGATGTTCTTAAATAGATGAATGGATAAATAAACTGTGGTATATCCCAGCAATGGAATATTATTCAGCACTAAAAGAAAAGAAGATATCAAACCATGAAAATACATGGAAGAAACATAAAAACATACATTATTAAGTAAAAAAAGCCAACATGAAAAGGCTGCATACTATGTGAGTATGATTTCAACTATATGCCATTCTGGAAAAGGCAAAATTTTGGAGACAATAAAAAAACAAAACAAAACAGTGGTTGTTAGAGACAGTGGGGAGAGAGGGATGAATAGACAGCGCATCTATTCTGTATGATACCATAAAACATGACATTATATATTTGTTCAAAACTATAGGATGTGTAATACCAAGAGTAAATCTTAGTGTAAACTATGGACTTTGAATGGTAATGATGTGTCAATATGGGCCCATCAACTGTGATTTATGTACTACTCTGGTGGGAGATGGTGGAAATGGGCAAAGCTATGAGTATGTAAGGGGTGAGGGGTATACAGGAACTCTGTACCTCCCACTCAATTTTCTGTAAACCTAAAATTCCTCTAGAAAATAAAGTTTATTTTTAAATTTACACATTATATCTTATTTATGAGCATACAATGTTGTATTCATCATATCTTTTTATTTTATTTTTTTCTGATGCTTTAACATATGGGAGGGGGTCTTGCTGATCCTACAAAGACTGTCCTTCCCATGGCTAGCCTGTTCCTAGAGAGAGTAAAAGACTTTCCTGTGAGTGCCCCTTGAGGGCAAACCAACCACTCCAGAGCCCAGCCCCCAACCACCTCCTTTTCCTGGTTCCGGTAGGGCTCTTATGCTCAGGGCCTCTGATCCTTGCCTTATTCACCCCAAGGATATGCAACTAGACATAATGCCTATAATACCCTTTGTGGGATTCCAAGGCAACAAGCTGCCTATCTCTTAAAATGCCTGGGTCCTCAGTTCTCAAGAGTACTCTTGGTTAGAAAATGAGCAGACACCCCAAAATAAGGCAAGCATGAAGCACAATTTATTGAGGAAGAGAAAGATAGATATTCAGAGTAAGGAAGTTTACAAAGCAGGATACATTCACCATAGACAGCTGAATGGACCTCCATTGCCAAGGCAAGTAGGCAAAGAGGCAAAGCTTATAGTCAGTTGTTTTGTTTTACACCACCTGGATCAGGCCTACCTTGCATTTCAGAGGCCACTTTAGAATCAGAATCTGACTACGCATGTGGGACCTCCCATGAGCCTTTCTGGGAGTTGACTGTGGAGGTGTGGACAGCATGATTAATCTTAAGGCTGTTGTAGGTCACCTTTAAAATAGTTGTACCTATTGTCAGGCCAGAAAGTCTTCTACAACCTTTTGCAGTTACCATGCTAAGTTCTGATTGGTAGATTGGTGGGGTGGTCCCTCCTCCCCAGAATGAGTAATCATTTGGGACAAAATTGAGGTGGGTGACACTAATATGGGGGCCTAAGGGACCCACCCCTGCCCTCCTTCCCTGGGAGAGCCATTTCCTAACTTCCTACCTAATACCTGCTGAAATGACTCAAACTAGCCAATGCTACTTACCCTGTCTCACCTGTTCCTTTCCAGAACCTGCAATGGATACCTGCCCACATTTCCCCTTTGCTCCCTCTGACTCCTACTGACCTCAGTGTTCCCAAAGGTGGCACTGCATGGCTTGGCTATCTCTGCCCTTGGGAACTGTACCAAATCATATATTTTCAATGGCAATGTAGACCTGATCTGTTAATGAAACCTAAATTTAAAAACAATTGTTTATGGCTATATCAGTATATTAAAGTATTCTTACAAAGCACTGACAGGATATAAATTTAATCTGTCAAGCAACTGTCTCTGAGAATAAAGAGGGGAAGGAGCCTTGGGATTTGGCATATCAGAGGGTCATGATTTTACATGTAGCAACATGTTGTCATAAAATAGGAGACTTGAAGCACATATGTCAAAATATTGAAAACAACCCATTTATGTGGTAAACTATGAGTGCTTCCTATATGATTTTTTAAAAAAATATTTATTTCTATAATTTATGAAATTAAAATTATTTTAAATTACCTATAACATTCAAAAGGTATGTTCAAGACAAAACAAAATAAAGAGCAAAGTCAGTATTTAGGAGATTCATACACAAATTGGGATGAAATTTTCCAGATAAGGCTAGAAATGCAAAAAGGACACACACGACCAGGTGCTCACAGGTAAGACATTCCAATTTATTTATTCATAATTGGTTCAGCAGGGTTGTTGTATCAGTTATCAATCACCACAATAATGCTGCGTAACAATAACAACAGAGAACACAAAACCTCAGTGGCATAAAGCAATAAACAGTTGTTGCTCATAGGTCTTTAGGTAGACTAAGCAGCTCTGTTGATCTGAGCTGAGCTCAGACTTATTCAAGAGTCTATTGCCAGCTGTCAGTCAATTAAATAGCTAGCTGCCCTTGGCTGAACTCTCTCACAAGTCCAGGCTGGCTGAGCTCTGTACCACATAACTGCTCACCAGCAAGCTAGCCTAAGCGTATGCACATGGCACAAAGAGAAGAGCAAGAGAGACCAAGAAAAAAAACACAGGGCTTCTTATGACATAGGCTCAGAACTACACAGTCAGCTCCCTAATGGTATGTGCCAAGCCAAGTGTTCACTAAGCTTCTTTAATGGAAGGAGTAAGCTAATCAAGACCATTACTACAATCAGTCTTCCACTATTAGATAAGAACTCTCTTGGTGAAAAATTTCCCCTAACTGGTGAGAATTAAGGAGACATAAGCATGCATTCACTAGGGGGACAACTGAGAAAAAAACCATTTCCTCTATGAAATAAAAGGATATATTTTGCCATCATCCCCCTTCTGCCCTTGACTCTCTAACCTGTACTAGGGAATGCAGAAGAGAGTAAGAGTAGAAGCCTGAGCTCCTGCAGCATCTGGGGCTACCATTTCATTCCGATGCCTCTCTCTGCATTTACTTTTTGTAAATAAGAAAAATAAAACCCTCTTGTTTATATCTACACAATCAGGTATCTGTCTCATGCAGCCAAATACAAATCTAAATAATATATGAGTTCTAAGAATTACTGCACTACAAAAAATGAAGCTCATAGCTAGATTTAGTTATTCTGCAAAGTATATATGTTTCAAAACATGATATTGCACACAATAAATATATACAATCACATCTTTCAATTTAAAAAAGAATAACAAAATCCTGAAGAGGTGAAAGAGCAAAATAAATAAGTAAATAAAGGGTAAGGAAGCTTAGTCCCCAAACTTACTTGCACACAAACATTTGTTTTCTTAAGTATTTTAATTTCATACTATGTATGAACAATGTTCCATAGAATATGTTTGTAAAAATCAGTTCTATTTTATGTTACAAAAAACTTTTAGAACAAACAGTCTATTTTGTTGGTTAAAGTACTGAATTAATTGTACCCATTAATAAACTTTCATTCAGGGAAGTGTCTGTTGCTCAGTGGGTAGGGCACTGGTCCCATATATGGAGGGTGGCAGGTTCAAACACCACCCTAGCCAAATTGCAACAACAACAACAAAAAAAATAAATAGCCAGGTGTTGTAGTGGGTGCCTGTAGTCCTAGCTACTCGGGAGGCTGAGGCAAGAGAATCACCTAAGCCCAGGAGTTGGAGGTTGCTATGAGCTGTATGATGCCACTACCCAGCTGTGGAATTGCTGGATCACATGGGAGTCCCATTTTTCATTTTTGTAGGAACATCCATGCTGTTTTGCACAGTGGCTGTGCATTCCTACCAATATGTACAAGTGTTCCCCTTTCTCTACATCCATGAGGGCATACATTATTCTATATCTTTTTGCTAAAAGCTAGTCTAATTGGGATGAGGTGGTATTTTATTGTGGTCTTACTTTGTGTTTCTGATGATATGTGATACTACTTTTTAATACCTATTGGCTATTTGCTGTCTTTTTTCAATAAATATTTATTCAAATCTTTTGCCTATTTTTAACTAGATTACTTGTTTTTTGCTACTGAGTTGTTTGAGCTTGTTATATATTCTAGTTATTAATACTTTGTCAGGTAGATAGTTTGCAAATATTTTTCTAATCTGTAGATTGTTTCTTCACCTTATTTTCTCCTTCACTGTATAGATTTTTGCTTGATATAATTCTATTTATTTTTGCTTTGGTTTCCTATGTTTTTTTAGGTTTTATACAAAATGATCTTTGTCCAGACCAATATTCCTAAGCATTTATCCAACATTTTCTTTTAGTAGTCTCATAGTTCCAGGTCTTAGATTCAACAGGAAAGATAATCCATTCTCAAGGATTGGAAGAGACAATATTGCTAAAATGACAATATTACAGAAAGCAATTTACAGATTAAACACAATCTTTATCAAAATACCAATGACATTCTTTTCAGAAATAGAAAAAGCAATCTGAAAATTTGTTTAGAATGACAAAAGACCCTGAATACTCAAAGCAATCCTGAGCAAAGGTATGCATCACACTGCCTGGCTTCAAAATGCACTATTAATACAAAGCTATAATAACCAAATTAGCATGGTTCTGGTATAAAAACAGACAGAGCAGCCACCAACAAAAAAAACAGAGAACCCAGATATAAATCCACGCATTTACAGCCAACTCATTTTTGCTAAAGGTGCTGGGAATACACAATAAGAAAAAAGCAGTATTTTCAATAAATTGTGCTGGGGAAACTGGGCAACAACAAGCAGAAGAATGAAGTTAGACCTTGAACTCTCACCATATACAAAACTCAGATCAAAAGAGATTAACAGTTACATGCTAACTTAGTTTTGATTTTTCCTTAATTGTCCTCTACAGGCAAGGGCTCACATCAAAGAAAAAAAGTGACAAGTCTTTGTGAAAACTGTAAACTAACATTTAATGCTCATGATAGAAATGAAAAGACCTCATAGGTAGAGAATAGGAGAATGATATAAACAAAATGGGCTCAGATTCCATGGGTTCGGGGGTGACTTTGGTATCTTTAATAGGAGAAGGGCAGGAAAGAGGCATGAGAGAAATATCTTGTCAGAAGTTAGTGGAGTTTTTAGTGGAAAGGCAGCAAGTGAATGCACAAAAAAATAGTGATTAATTGATAGAGCAAAGTCTCAGAGCATAGGAGGGGATGAAATAAAGAATGGAAACATACATGACATTAACCTAACAGAAAGAAACCATCATCCTTTGATATAAGGGGAGGGGAATGCAATATTTATGAACATAGGTAACTGTGTGAATGGAGTAATTATTATGGGTTGAACTGTGTCCCCTAAAAATATATATTCAAGTGCTAATCCCACTACCTCATACTGTGACCGTAGCCATATATGGAGATGTTCCAGTTGTGCTTAGCTAAGATGAGTTCATGCTGATGAAGTGTGGGAGGCCTTTGGCCAAATATAGCTGGAGACGTTAAAAAAAGAGGGAGATTTGGACATAGACACAAACAGAAGGAAGACAGACAAGGAATGTTGGCTATACAGTAACTGAGACAGAGATTGGAATAATGCATTTGCAAGCTAAAGAACGCTTCTTCCAGAAGCTGAGAAGAGGCAAGGACGAATCCTCCTCTACAAGTTTCACAGGAAGCGTATCCCTACTGACACCTAGATGTTGAGCTTTTAGCCTCCAGACTGTGACACCATAAATTTCTGCTGTCATGAGCCACCAATGTTGCTACACATTGTTATGGTGCTTTAGGAGATGGCTACAAAGATGTAGAAAATCACACTTATGGTATTTATCATACTAATGAAGAAGAAGTTAAGGGACTAGCATGAAGGTTTAGAAGGTGGCATCAAACTGTAGTGAAGTTCCAAACTAAAACCTGAGGGGAATAGAGGTGAAAGCTGAATCTGAGGACATGAAAATGAGTAATGAGGACCTGGCTGAAGTCCATGGCTATGAATTTATAGTAACACTAATTTGTAAAAATCCAAGACACAAATATGGAATTAGTACATGATAAAAAGTGGTGTTTCACCTCACTGAAGAGATGGATTATTAAATATAATACAGTTGGCAATTGGGGGGATGGAAGGTTAAACATCTACAGACAGAATTGCCTAACATTTTGAATCTAAAAATGGTGTTAAAGAGTTTTTAATAATAATAATTAGAAAGAAAACAACCTAAACACATGTATCAAATAATTAGAATGTTATATAAGTGAGATTATATAAATGAAATTACACACAGTGAAAATATATGTATTATTGGGTTTTTTAATTGGAAAATGTCAGTACATGCTATTGTTGACTATTTGTAAATTGCATATAAACATACACAACATACAGTGTGTGTCTGTATATTACCAAAGAAAATGAATAGTTATTGTCTATTATCTCTAAATAATAGAATTACAGTTTTTTTCTATGCAATTTTCTCATTTTCCAAATTACATGCTTAATTTTTGGCTTTAATAATTTACAACTTCATCTAGAAAAGACAGTACTATAATAATGGTGGTTCCAGAACTTGTTCAAACAGCCCAACTTTACAACTCTCTTTCTTCAAGAATTAAAATAGATTTCTAAGATGGGAACCAAAAAAGCTACATTGAAAAGAGTAGATAGAAACCAGGCACCCCAGAAAACCAGAGCAGGGAATTCCATACCTGAGAGCACAAGTATATAAAACATCTGGTACATTGTTTCTGAGCATTGAGAAAAGGACGAATGAAATTTAGGGAGTAAAATGCACATGAAAAAATGTAGGCAAAGTGAGGGATCTAAGATTTTATGCACATAGTTCCATTTTGATTTTGTTTCTATTTCTAAACTTAGAGGTTGGCAGAGAATTGTTTTATGCCTTGTAAGATTGGCTTTTACCTGCTGTGATCTGAGCCAGTGACCTTAAACTTTAGGCCACTTGAGATTTTTGACCTTGTCCATTTCACTCCTGCATATGACAGCATTGTGCACAGGTAAATGGCTGTTACACAAGAAGGATCTGCGGGCATCTGCTTTAACATGCCAGGGAGAGGAAGGTGGGGGCTGGATCCCAACTGACAGAATGTGGCCACAATAGCCTCAGTCAACTAGGAGACAAAAATTTTCCATATATAGGCTGTTAGGAATTTGAACGTTATTTTTCAGTTTTTCTGAGTTGTGCAGTCAGGCTTGCAGTCCAGGACTATAAATAGAAGCTAAATTCTGTGTGAGCTTTAGTATATACAAGTTTCTAGCTTTAAATGTTTGTTCTAGGCCTCAGTGGGTAGAGCAGATAAACTTCCTGAAATTCCATTTATTTCATTCACCATCCAAGGATGAGAGTGGTACCGTAGAGAAGATAGTCTCTTGTATCCCTAAAACATAGCCATGCTCTTGTAAGAGTTACTCCCAACACATAACTTCACTTTATTTCTACATTTGTTATTTATAAAACTCTGGCCATGGCTTTGGATTAAATTTCAGAGATCAAATTTGAATGGAAAGTTCAAATAACTTGTTCACTTTCTCCTCCCTGAGTGGGAAAACCTCACTCAGGTGATAATCACCCATCAAATTTGAACTCATTCTCTCATAGTCCTGCCTGGCTCTCTGGAATATGGCTCACCACTGTTACATCTTCCCTTATGGGTCAATATTTCATGTATTTATCCAGTGTGTTCCACCAGAGTTCAGGTAATATCTCCATGTTCATCCAAAGCTTCCATAGAGATGCTTGCCTTGTACGGAGTATTCTTCCAGTATTTTCTATGACTATTTCCAATCTTCTCCTCTTCAGAATTTTGGTAACTACCTAGAATAGCAGTCACAGTCTTTAAGGCAGGGGTAGGATAATTGTTTGTATTATGAATTTTCTACCTGCAGCTGTAAGGGTTTGACTGTCCATTATTTTTTCGATCCTGATCTTTGGCAGTATCTACAGATAGTTCAATCTATTCCATCATATCTCCCTTCTCATTCTAACCAAGATTTCTTAGGTATATAGCTATTCTGCCATAGTTTCTGATCTAATAATAACCAATTGTCGTCTCCTTATCTAATCCTTTTGTTAAAGATAGTTCAATTTGAATATCAATTATGTTCCCATTTGTCTTTTCTGGCCTTGCGTCTCATTTTCCCTATAACTCTGTCCAGTGTGATTTCTGCAATCTTAATCTTTCTTTTTAGGAAATTAATTTCTTCCCATGGCTGACTTATTTTTAGGGAGTGCAACTAACAACAAGGCAGGATAATTCCTTTTTGATGGGACTCTCCTATTTCTTGCAAATGGTTTAGTATCCCTGGCCATTGCCCACTGAAAGCCCAGAGCCCTCTCCAATTTCACTATTCTGATTGGGTCATGGCTTTCTGGTGAGTGTTTCTACCAGTGCCTGACTAATGGCCTGGCCTTCTAATTTAACCTACTTACAGACCTGAAGTGCCCTAAGAAAGATTGTGGAACATTGGGAAAGTGTCATAAGCTCCCGGCTCACCTCTGGCAAAGAAACAATAGGAAAAGGAGGGGGAAAAAAATACTTCCACAGTAATGCCATGGAAACCTGTCTGACTGAGACTGGAGACCTTTTACAAACCCAGGGAAGCCTGGACCATTTGGAAAATAGGAAGATAGCAGTGGATTATTTTCTTCCACAGTGAAGCCAAGAACCAAAGCCCATTTGGAACAGTTTGGAGAGAAAATTGAGGGAGAAGGAGATAAATAGACATGAGTTTTCTGGGAAGAGGAGCAGAGTTGGAGCAGGAACTGAAAAGAGATGCAAAATGAGAAAGTATTATTATTCAACAGAGATCAAAGAAAATGTTTGTATACATGACACAAGAAGCTGCCTCAGAAAGCGGTGACTTCCACTTCTTCATAACATAGAATCCTTGAGAAAAGTTAGCAAGAAAAATAATTTGAACAAAAAGAATATATGTATGTGTGTCACCATATACATACAGCTACGCATATATATTCAAGTGCAACAGTGTACTGTAGAATGTCACTTTCCTATCCTTAGATTCAATGAAAATAGAACTTCTGCTGAAAATAAACTGTTCTGAAAAAGAAACAGCAGGTCATTTTAAGAACAATTAAGCTCAAAAAGTTTCAATATTGTCTTCTTGGTGTGCTCAGTTGTGGAATGCAAACCAGAAAAAGCACAATTCGTAAAATATTCTTAGAGATGATGAGTTTTTGAGATATTTTATTTTAGTGCTTTCATTTTCTATAATGGAATGAGATAATAAATCCCTATTTGTGTTTGAGTATTCCAAAATAGCTTGTAAGAATAGAAAAATCTAACAGTTACAGAGAAAAAAAGGAAAAAAAAAACATGAAAATAGCTGAATCTGTCCAATCTTGTATTTATCCATTCAGGCTATAAATGGTGTTATTGTTGAAAAGAAGTTAAGAAATTTTCTTTAGAGAAAAAACTTTTTGTGGAGGAAAATCGCATTTATTTCTTACCAAATACAAATGTGCAAAATTAATTTGATTCCTTTCTGTCAGTTACTAGTAAAAACATAATAGTGGATTATCATTCATTCATTCTGAAAATACCAGTCCCAGCATGGTGCTATACTGACAGAAATGAACTCCAGAAGGAACAAAATGTATTCTTGCCCTCAAAGAACCTTACAACTTTCATAAAATAAAATCTTTATTAAGGACACAAACAGACAATTCACAAATGAAGAATAACTAATTGTCTATAAATATATATAAAATATTCATCTTTACTCATAATAATCACTAAAATTAGAATAAGTTATGCTTTTTCACCAACCAATGTAGAGATGTTTTCTAACATTAATAAATGCAGTTGGTACAAGAAAATAGGCCCGCTTATTAATTATTATTTGCAGCATAAATGGGAAAAATCTTTCTGGAATGTAATCTGGCAACGTGTATTAAAAGAAGTAAAAGTCTTCATATTCTGTTGCACAAATCTATTTCTAAGAATTTCAACTGAGAAACTAGCTTATGGAAGTAGTCATAAATGGAGCAATCAGAACTTTTAATATACATGTATTTATATAAATAAACCAAGAAATGGAAGATTTATTTAAAATTATGGCACATTCTTATATATCATGTTGCTATCGGAAATTAAGTGGTAAAATAATACTGAATATCATCAAGAATTTTATATAATAAAATTAGAAAAAAAATAAAACCACAAAATTGGGTACAGCATAATGCCATTGTAAATAATGTGTGAATATATATTGTAAAAAGATATGTATTCACAGGTAGATAGAAGGATATGCAGTTGTTTCTCCTTAAACCCAAGGTATATGTTATAAGATAACCAATGTATCCCTAAAACCTTGGATAGTATCAAATCTTATATATGCTATGCTTTTATCTCTGGTAAAGGTTAATTCATAAATTCAACACAGTCAGAGATAAATGACAATTAATAATAAAATAGTTATAACAATATCCTGTAATAAAAAGTTATATAAATGTGGTCTTTCTCTGTTTCTCTCAAAATTTCTTATTGTATTATACTCACCTATTTTCAGACCATGATTGATTGTGGAAAACTGAAACCACAGAAAGCAAAACCATAGATAAGGAAAGATTACTAAAAATCAAGCATATTAAATTAAATATAATAGGGAATAAGATTATAGGTTATTTTAATTTTCTTTTCTTTTTGCTTCTTGTACATTCTAATTTTTTTACTGAATATTTTACATGTCTTCAGTTAAAAGGTAAACTTCAAATTAAACAATTTTAATCTCCCTCTAGTTTGCACAAAAACTTTGTGTGCTGTCTCAGATTCTATTAACTACCTTTCTCTCTCTTGGTCGGCTAGCTGCTGTCATTGAATTGCTCTCTACTCTTATACATGAATGAAATATCATACCCTGAAGTGGGGAATTGGGCTTCCAAAGACAGTACTGAGGAGGCAAGTAAAATCAGTACTGATAGTGGCTACAATATTTATAAAACTCAACTCAAAAACACTATGCTAAGTGAAAGAAGCCAGTCACAAAAGGTCACATATTGTATGATTCTATTTATATAAAGTGGCCAGAATGGTTAAATTCATAGATATAGAAACATTAGTGGTTGTCAGGAACTGGAGGAAAAGGAAAATGGAAATGACAACTCAGAGTTTCTGTTTGGGGTAATAAAACTATCCTAAAATTAAAATACCTCTGGTCCCATAACAGTACTGACTACATGGGATATTTTTTCTTCCATTCTTGAGTTACTTTACTAAGAAGGATATGTTTCAGCTCCAACCATGTAAATGTAAAAGAGGTAAAGTCTCAGTACTATAATAAACCCAAGTTACAATCACTCACACTTTCATATGGAGGATAGATGACAACTATGGCCCAGAGGGGGGATACGATGGAAAGGGGGAGGTCAGATGGAGGGAGGGTGAATGGTGGGATCACACCTATAGTGCATAATGCAAGGGTGCATGTCGGATCTATTAGTATAGAGTATAAATGTCTTAGCACAATAACTAAGTAAACGAGATGAGGTATATGTTAACTAGTGTGATGTAAGCATTCCTAATTCTATATGAAATCAGCACATTGTACCCCATATGCATTAACATATACAAGGGGAAAAAAGATCTTTTTAGATCAAAGAAAAAGAAAATAATAAAGAAAATAAATAAAATAGAAAAAACATACTTCTGGTTCAAAATAATGATAGATATAAGCTGGCTTCACTTCCCACCCACCAGGGAAAACTGAAAACAATCATACAGTGTAGAGATTATTACCATAGAACCCCTAAGTGATAAGCAAAATAAGAATAAGTAAACCAAGCCAACCAAAAGTCAAAATGTGAAAGAGAAACGTTAAAGTGTGGAGTTTTTTTCTTGGCATTTTCTTTAACTCTTTGTATGTGTGTGATCTAAGATAATTTGTAATCTCTTTAGAGTATCTTGTTACATACACAAAATATTTTTTCTAATGCTTTTGAAAACTACAATGCAAAAACCTACAGTAGTAGTATACACTAAAAATAAAAAGCAACTAACTAAAACATACTACCAGAGAAAATATTTAACCAGAAAGAAAGAGAGTAAGAGAGAAGAAGGTGGTGGGAGGTTACAAAACAACCAGAAAACAAGCAGCAAAATGGCAATAGTAAGGCCTTGCTTAGGAATAATAACACTGAATGCAAATAGTATTCAATTAAAAGGCTGAATGAATAAAGAAACAAGATCCAACTATATATGCTTACAAGAAATTCACTTTATATGTATCTATGTGTACGTGTAGATATCTGTATGTATAGATATCTTTCTCTGTAAAATACATATAGACTGAAAGTGAAGCAAAAGAAAGATATTCCACACAAGTGGAAACCAAAAAAAGAGCAAGAATAGCTATATAAAAGAAAAAATAGATTACAAGTAAAAGGCAAAAAAAGAGAAAAAGAAAGTCACTATATAATTATAAAGAGATATAGTAACAGGATATAAACATTATAAATACGTAGTGTCTATGCACTCAACACCAGAGCACCTAAGTATATAAAGCAAACATTAATAAAGGTAAAGGAAGAGGTAAAGTGCAATTTGATATTAGTAGAGGATTTTAACACCCCACTTTCAATAATGGACAGATCATCTAACCAGTAAATCAACAAAGAAATATCATAGCTAAACTACATACTAGCTTTAATAGGCCTAATTGACATTTACAGAACATTTCACCAAACTGCTGAGGAATACACATTCTTTTCATCAGCACATGGACCATTCTCCAGAATAAACTATATTTGAAGCCATAAGATAAGTCACAGTCAATTCAATAAAAGTAGAAATCATATTAAGTACCATGTATATATAATAATGATGGGGAATAAAACTAGAAATTAATAACAAGAGGAACCTGGAAACTACACAAACACATGGAAGTGAAATAACATGCGTCTGAATGATCAATGAGTCAATGAAGAAATTAAGAAGGAAACTTTCTAAATTCTTGGAACAAATAAAGACAGAAATAAAATATACCAAAATCTATGAGATATAGCAAAAGCAGGGGGAAAAAAAGGAAGAAAAGAGAGAAAGGGGAGGTAAAGAAGAACGAGGAAGGAAGAGAGGGAAGGAGGGAAAGTTTATAGAAATTAACATCTAAATTTAAAAAGTAGAAAGATTTCAAATAAACTAACAGTATACCTCAACTAACTATGAAAGCAAGAACAAATCAAACTCGAAATTTGTAGAAGAAAAGAAATAAAGATCAGAGCCGAGGTCAATAAAATTGAGACCAAAGAGTGTACAGATAATCAACAAAATGAAAAGTTGTTTCTTGAAAAGATAAAACCAACAAACCTTTATCTAGACTAAGAGAAAAGGAAAGAAGACCCAAATAAATAAAATCAGAAATAAAAAGGGAATATTACAATTAATCACGGAAATACTAAGAATAATTAGAGAATAACAAATTGGAAAACCTAAAAAAAAGAAGGAGGAGGAGGAATTCCTGGATATATACAACTTACCAAGATTGAGTCATGAAGAAATTGAAAACTTGAACTAACTGGTATGAAGTAATGAATAAGATCAAAGGTATGAGAAATATTCTCTAATCGCTTTACAAGGAATTCAAACAAACAATAACAGTATATGGAATGAGCATAATTGTTCATCAATACATGATTTAATAAAGAAAATATAGTATGTACAAATACCGTATCGTATTTGTCTCACTTTTATCAGGAGGCAATAATGTTACACATGCACATGGACATAAAAGGTGGAATAATTAACAATGGAGACTTGGAAGGGTGAGGGAGTTGGAGGGCTAATAAGAAATTATGTAATGGGTACAAAGGACATTATTTGGATAGTATGTACCCTAAAAACCCTGACTTCAACCACTACAGAAGCTAGGCAAATACCAAAATAACACGTGTGCCCCATATATTTATACAAATTTTTTAAAGTCTCCCATCTGAAGGAAAAGGAAAAGGAAAAGAAAGGAATACTTCTACACTGCTGGTGGGACAGCAAACTAATACCTTTTTGGAAGGAAGTATGGAGAAATCTCAAAGAACTCAACTTAGACTTCCCATTTGATCCTGCAATCCCATTACTGGGCATCTATCCAGAAGAAAGAAAAAAAAACTTTTATTATAAAGACACTTGTACTAGGCTGTTTATCGCAGCCGAATTTACAATTGCTAAAATGTGGAAACAGCCTAAATATCCTTCAATCCAGGAATGGATTGGTAAGCTATGGTATATGTATACTATGGACTATTACTGAATGGACTATTATCAAAAACAATGGAGACTTTGCAGCATTTATACTAACTTGGATGGAGGTGGAATATATTATTCTTAGTGAAACATCACAGGAATGGAGAAGCATGAATCCTATCTATTCAACTTTGATTTGAGGACAATTAGTGACAACTAATAACATAGTGGGGAATGGGGGCAGGAGAGAGCAGACAGAGAGAGAAGGAGGGAGTGGGTGAGGGAAAGAAAACAAAAAAAAAAAAGGAAAGAAAACAGTGATTAATTCTCACATAAATTGGATTCAATTTTGACCAAAGTACATTACTTAAACATTAATGTTTAATTCAACTTGTTAATATGTTGTTTAGGATATTACATCCTTACTTATAAGTGAAATATGTTTGTAATTTCCCTTTATGACAATATCTTTTCTCCAATTTCAATACCAGGGTATCCAGATCAAGTAGAATGATTTTGAAATATTTCTTCTTTTTCTATTGTCTGTAAGATTTGGCATGATGTTTTTTTGAAACTCTCCTTTACTTTTATTTATAAAATATTAGTTGTCTATTTTTTGAGACTTTGGAAAAAATAAAAAGAAATTAACTGATGACTTCATATTGAGCCTAATAGTCAAAGCACTCTATAATGTCTAAATTGACAATGTGAATGTTACTTTCTTGGCATTATTATTACTAATATTGCTTAATATTTCAATGCAGTAATCATCTGTTTTCTTTTCAGAATGTATTTATCTTCGGTCATTCTTTCTGTGGTTTTTGTTTCTAGTCCTTATCTTAAACATTGTTATTGTTATTAAATTTTAAGCCTTTTAAATTCTGTGAAGGCAAAACACATTAACACATATATATGTAAAAATTAAAAAAAAAAGAAAAAGAAAAAGAAAGGGAAGGGAAAGAAAAGGAAGGGTAGGGAAGGAATCTCAGGACTTAGTAACTTGATTGTTGAATTCTACCAAACATTTAAAGATGATTTAATACAAATTCTACTAGAACACTTCAAAAAAAATAAAAGAAGCTACTTCTGAATTCATTCTACAAGGCTAGCATTACCCTTATACCAAAAAAAGACAAGGACACAACAAAAAAGGAAAACTATAGGTCAACTTTCACGCAAAACTCAACAAAATACTAGCAAGCTGAATTCAGCAATGTACCAAAAATATCATTCACAATGATCTAGAAGAATTCATCCCAGGGATACAAAGATGGGTCAACATATATAAACCAATAAATATTACATATCATGTTAAGAAGACTAAGAAAGAAAATTACATATTCATTTCAGTAGATGCTTACAAAGTATTTAAATATATTCAAATACATTCTTCTATAATAAAAAACACTCAACAAACTGGGTACAGAAGGAACATACATCAAAATAACAAAGGTAATATATGACAAGCCCACAACTGATATACTGAATGGGCAAAAATCAAAAGGCTTGGCTCGGCGCCTGTAGCTCAACGGGCTAAGGCACCAGCCACGTACACCTGAGCTGGCAGGTTCAAATCCAGCCTGGGCCCGCCAAACAATAATGGCTGCAACTAAAAAATGGCCGGGTGTTGTGGCGGGTGCCTGTATTCTCAGGAGGCAGAGGCAAGAGACTCGCTTGAGCCCAGGAATTGGAGGTTGCTATGAGCTGTGATGCCACAGCACTCTATCTAGGGTGACAGCTTGAGGCTCTAAAATCAAAAGGCTTCCCTCTAATATCTGAAATAGAGAAGGATGACAACTTTCACCACTGTTATTCAACGTAATAATGGAAGTCCTGGCAAATTAGGCAAGAAAAATATATAAAGCACATCCAAATTGGAAAAGAAGAAATTAAATTGGCCTTATATGAAGATGGCATACCTTATATTTAGAAAAACCTAAGAATCCACCACAATGTTTAGAACTGATAAACTGATAGAAAATCCACATACAGAATTAGTAGCATTTATATGCATCAACAACAAGGAATTAAAAAAAAAAATCAGGAAGGTAACACCACTTACCTTATCTACAAAGAATGTAAAATACCTAGAAATGAATTTAACCGAAGATATAAAACATCTATAAAAGAAAACTATTAGGGTGGCACCTGTGGCTCAAAGGTGTAGGGCACTGGCTCCATATACTGGAGGTGGCAGGTTCAAACCCAGCCCCAGCCAGAAAAAAAAAAAAAAGAAAAGAAAAGAAAAACTATTAAACAGTAATGAAAAAAATTGAAAAGGACACAAACAGAAAGAAATATATTACATGCTCATGGATTGGAAGAATTAACATTTTAAAAATGACATATTACTCAAAGCAATTTACAGATTCAATGCAATCCCTATAAAATGCCAATGACATTCCTCATAAAATTAGAGAAAAAATCTTAAATATTATATGGAACCACAAAAGACCTCAAATAGTCAAAACAAGGCTGAATAAAAGCTGGCATCATACTATCTGACTTCAAAATATACTACAAAGCCATAATAATCAAATCAGCATGGTACTAGCATAAAAATAGGCTCATGGACCAATAAAACCCAACAGAAAACCCAGATGTAAATGCAGTAATTTTTGGCCATCTCATTTTTGACAAAGTCATCAAGATAATACAATGAGGGAAGGGTAGTCTTTTCAATAAGTGGTCCTGAGCAAACTGGATAGCAATATGCAGCAGTATGAAACTATATTTGTCTCTACATATACAAAAATCAAATTCAAATGGATCAAAGGCTTGTATCTAATTTCAGATCTGAAACTATGAAAGTGCTAGAAGAAAACCTTGGGGAAATGCTCTAGGACATTGGTCTAAGCTATGGTTTCTTTGCATGAGCCCTCAAGCAGAGGAAACAAAAGCAGAAAAGATTACATCAAGCTAAAAGGCTCTGCACAGCCAAAGAAACGAACAACAAAGTAAAGAGACAACCCACAGAATAGAAAAATATTTGTAAACTATCCATCTGCCAAATGATTAATAAATAAAATACATAACAAACTCATCTACTCAACAGCAAAAAACAAGTAATCTGATTCAAAAATGGACAAAAGATCTGAAGAGATATTTCTCAACAAATGACATACAATGGCCAATAGGTCTGTGAAAAACTACTTGACACCACCAATGGTCAGAGAAATGCAAATCACATCCATAACAACATACGATCTCATCTCCGTTAAATTAATACTAGATAGAGAGGGACACTTATACACTGTTGGTGGGAATGCAAATTAGCACAGTGACTATGTAAAACAGTATGGAGTTTGCTCAAAAAAACTAAAAATAAAACTGCCAAATGATCCAGCACTTCCACTATGGAGTACATATCTAAAAGAAAGGTGAGTATATGGAAAAGATAGCTGCCTTGGCATGTTCAGTGCAGCACTGTTTACAATAGTCAAAATACAAAATCAACCTAAGTTCCTATCAACAGGTGAATGCATAAAGAAAATGTGGTCTATACATGATGGAACATTATTCAGTCATAAAAAAGGAATGAAATCCCATCATTTGCAGCAACATGGATGGAAATGAATTCCTTATGTTAAGTGAAATAAGCCAAACACAGACAGTCAAATATCACAAGTTCTTTTTACATGTGAGAGCTAAAAAATGGATTTCATAAAGATGGAGAGCAGACTGGTAGTTACCAGAGCCAAGAAAAGTAGGAGGGAGGTGAGGATAAAGAAAGATTGATTCATGGGTACATAGAGAAGAAATAAGTTCTGGTGTTTGAGAGATAAGTACAGTGACTATAGTTAATATTAAACAATAGTGCATTTCAAAATAGCTATAAAAGCTATTGGAATGTTACTAATAAAAGAAAAGATATGTGGTTAAGGCAATGTATATCCCAAATACCCTGATTTGATCATATGAATGCATCAAAAGCATCAATATACTATGAAAAATATATTATTTATGTACCAATAAAAATAAATAGATATTTGTTTTCAAAGAAAAGCCATATCTTGGATGTTACTATTAAAAAAAAAAGATAAGCAACAAATTTTTTTTAAATTATATGATGGTGATGGGTGCACAACTCTGTAAATATGCTAAATAAAAACTGAAATCTATACATTAGAAGGGTGAATTTTGTGACTATAAAAGTGTATCTCAATAAAACTCTTACAAAAAAAGGATTGCTATGAAGATCAAAGGTGATCATCTACATAAAATGTTGAATGCAGTGCCTGGTACAGTCATCAAATTCAGGAAGCTTTGTGTGGCTATAAAGTCACTGCAAAAAAAATGGATGAGGTGAATTACATTTGTAGAGAAAATGACCATGAGTCATGCTGGGGGGGTCCTATGCTCTATTACTGCCATGGCAGCTGTGAAATCTCATTCCCCAAGGCAAGGTGGGGAAGGACTATGTTCTGGTGGCAGAGTGCAAAGTGAAGATTATCACTCAGATCTGCACATTTCTAACTTGTATGGATTAGATATGGACAAGAACTTCCCAATGCCCTAAGGCTAGAACAGAGTTGTACAGGCTTCATCAGAGCCAATCTTGTTGATAAGAAACCACGAATCAGGGGGAAATTTCCCACAAAAGTTTTGACCAATGTTAAGAACACAATTTCTGCCACTAAAAGAGGAAAATGGGATTTAAGCAGAGAAGAACTACTTTAAAGCTGAGATTTCCCCACAATCTGGATACATGTAATCCAATAAAATGGCTTAATGTTTTTGCAGTATGTTCTGGAGCAGCCACTTTGCTGTGGCAGAATGGTCTATTACGTGTGCAAGAGCCTGGAGGTACACACACAGTGGATTATCTAGCTGGTAACTCTTGCTGAATTTTGCTTTTTAAAGAAGAGGATGATGCATGAAGAAGGACTTATAAAAGACAGGAAAAAAAACACTCGAGAAATGGTGTGTGTGTTCTATGAGTGTGTGTTTTTGGCATAGGAAGCTTCACATTTAACCTTAAGAAATGCTCTGGTGCATTCCAACACATAAAAATTTAAATCATTTTAAAGGACTAGCCAGCACAATAAGGACTAAATGTTTAACTTAACATTCCAAGAATTCTTATTATTGTGAAAATAACAAAAATGTGGACAAATTAATTCTTAAAGGTACTCCATAGAATAATTTAGTACTGGGATTTTGATATCAGAAATGGAGCTTCCCCAAACCGAAGTGCTACTTGATTGAATCAGTTGTAAGCATGCCTCTGCAGTATGTTCTAAAGAGTACCTTATAAATATCAAACCATAATAATAAGGTTATATCTGAATGATACAATAACAAGTAGTACTATCTTTCCAAAGATTCCAAAAATCTAATTGCAAGGATTGATAGTGTTTCCTGTCTAAAGAACACACAGCACTTGAAATCCAAATCAAGGGAGATCATTGAAATGGCACTGATCACACATGTGCATACACATAGATTTATTACATGTCTATAGATGTATTTAACAGCAACATATACGTCCAATTGTCAATGATCTATGTAATTCAGACAACCTTTATGTAGTCCTACTGTACACTGGTCACAGTGCCAGGCATTGAGGGAAATATAAAGATAGTGAACGCCTGATTCCTGGCATCAAAGCTTGGAGTCTCACAGGGAAGTCTCAACAAAAGCACTAGCCTTGTTGTGACTCAATGCCAATGATAGTAATTCCAGGAAGAAAATGCCAAAGTCACTTCAAACATTAACATATATCTATTAATAGCAACACATATATTTGTTCATTCAGTAGAAAAGGACTTTTAATTATTCCAAACTGTCACCCTTGTAGCAAGATGTAAAACCCCATTCAATGACAAAGGAGGTATCATTGTTAAAACTATCTAGATCTCACTTAGGGCAAGGTGGTACAGAGGTAGGGGCTTTGATAGTGTCAAGGGGAAACCAGAAACAACATTTTCTTGAGAAAGTCAAATATGAATTAGTTTGGGGAGTTAGGAAGAAGTTATCCAGATGAAGAGGAAGATAAGGGGAAAGTTTGGCTGAGTTAAAAGTGTATACTGTGTCTATTACAGAGTTCTGGGAGAATATAAATGAGAGGGAATTGCAAGTAGCCCCTTTAGGAAAGTGCAGGAGGTGGGTAAGGAAGTAGAAAAACAGACGTGGAGCTATATCTTTTGCCATATTCTCTTAGACTTCTGCAAAAGCCATTTTAAGACATAAAAATATGACACAATTAGATTGATGTCCTGGAAAGACCACTTTGGTATCAATGTGAAAGAAGAAAAGAAAGAACTAGAGTTAAGAAATATTAAAGGAAGGAGAACCATCATGGATCTCTCGAGGTAAGGCAGTTAGAAAGGATTAAAGACTGAGTTAAATCAGTGACAACATAGATAGAAGAGGGCAGCTATGTCAAATTACCTAACGCACTATGCGTCAGAAGTCAGACATGAGGCACTAGACAAGTGAGAGTGGGAGGTCTGCATAAGGAATAGTACAGATAAAGAAGAGGTGTAGACAAATTACCACATCCAGCAACATCTGGGCAGGTTCTTTGTAGGTATTTCAATCTCTTTAAAAACAGGTTTCCGAACATGAGGCACAGAGAGGGAGATAACATGCCAGACCACACTAACAAACACAGTCTTTACATCTTTGTGCATTCTCCCTCCTAAGAGAATCTACCTTTGCTCTGGGCTTCTTCTGAAATGGCAATTCTGTGTATTCTTGCTCACACCATGGCTGATAGGACTAGAGGTGTACACACAACTCAAGGTGGACTAACGGCTTCTTTTCTCTGGAACTTATTCCAAGCATAGAGGTTGGGGAGGTGTGGACTGTTCATTGATCATACAGATGTAGAGAGGAATCCACACTGAGAAAAGAGGAGGTAATCTGTTTACATTAATAGAAAGAAGCATGAGAATCACTGACTTGGTGTTGGAAGCAGAGACAAAGTCTTGTGGAGACTGAAAGAAAGATATTGTTTCTGATTCTTTAGTTCCTGGTCTAGGCTCAGCTCCATTCTTGGTAATTGAGTTCCTTGAATTTGTGTTCATCATTACTTGAGGTGACATGAATTAATGTCCATGTCTCAAACCAGCACTAATTCCAGCACAGTCTGAAAAGTTTCAAAGCAGCTAGCCTTTTCTGAGAAAAATTAGAAACTTGTTATAGCTAAAACTTTTCCAAGAAGCACTCACCATGTTCCCCTGAGAAACTATGCTCTAGCCAAATTTATAAACATACAATACTGCAGTCCCTAGGTGGTGATGCAGGAGAGGTGGGCAGCCTGGCTGCGGGTGGAAAGTGTCACCACTGCCATTTCTGAGGCTGTCCAGGAGAGTCATTAAGAAGGCAGGCTCTGGGTTCTTCATGACTTAACTGCTGGAGTCCACCTCCTTCTTCCCTCTCTTGGCTTCCTGACCTAGGTGAAGTGATATAACTCCTCTGTGCCTGAGATTATTCATCTGGAAATGAGGATAATAATATTACACAGCCCATAGATCATGTAGAAGATGAGGTGAGACCATGTAGGTAAAGCAGTTAAACAGTTCTCTATACATGGAAGTACTCAAGAAATGGGAGACATTTTAATTTTTTGGATTATTACTTTTAACTTCCCATTTATTATCACCCACCAAGTTCTTTTAATTCTATCTCCTAAATATCTGTCTGTCACATCCATGGAATTCTTTCTACCAAGATTGGAATCACACTGGTCTCAACTCCCATCCATGCTCATCGCATAGTGATGCTCACCCATCATCCCTGGTCCCCATCCTACCCACTCCAAACACATCTATATACAAAACTAGAGTAGTCCTCCTACAATTCAAATCAACCAATGTCTCCCTTCTGAAAGCTTCAATGATGATCCGTTGGCCTCAGGATGAAGTCACATCCTTTCATGGTGGATAAGGTCCTTCATGATGTGAATGATGTGTAGCTGTCCAGCCTCATCTCTTGCCATTTACTGTCTCTGATCCAGTTTCTGCCCTTGGAAAATTCCCTTCCTGGGCCTTTCTACACGATGAAACTTTCTTCCCTCTTTTCTTCTCTCGCCTACCCTCTGCTTATCCTTCATCTGTCACCTTAGACATTACTTCCTCTGAGAATATCTTTTGATGCCACAAGATTTGTCTTCATCCTAGACTATAATGTAAGCAATTCTATTTTGGGCAAGGTGTAACATTCAGCATCCTCAATGCCTAATACAGTGCTGGATACAATTTTTTAAGTGGATGGATGGATGGGTGGATGGATGGATGGAAGAGTGAACAAGTGAATGAATGCAACTGTGTAGTGGAAACTAGCTGGAATATAGGAAGTTATGTTGAGAGGGAGACAAGCAATGAAGCCAGGTTAATATACATACGACTAAGTTGTCAATTCACATTCACATGACAGAGAATAAGGGAAAAGCATGGAATCATTGCAGAAGCTGAGTTCCAGAAAATCAAAAGATCAAGTGCCAAGAGACTCCAAGGAAGGGTCACAGGGTGCAGCAGACTAGGGATTGTGGGTCCCCAAGCTGCTTTGCACTGGCTTACTATATTTGTTTAAAGGGGGTCTAATAGAGTGGACAAAAAGCAACAGAGATAATAAGCAAAAGAATTTTTATTTTTTTGAAACAGAGTCTCACTCTATTGCCCTGGGTAGAGTACTGTGGCATCATAACTCACAGCAACCTCAAACTCTTGGGCTTCACCAATCCTCTTGCCTCAGGCTCCCAAGCAATTGGGACTACAGGCACCTGCCACAAGACCAGCTATTTTTTTTGGTAGAGACGGGGTCTCACTCTTGCCCGGGCTGGTCTGGAACTCCTGAGCTCAAGTGATCCACACACCTTGGCCTCCCAGAGTGCTAGGACTATAGGTGTGAGCCACTGTGCCTGGCCAAACAAAAGATTTTAAGTAGAAAAATGACATGATCAACATTGTTTTGGGAAAAGATGGCAGTTTTTAGCATTATAGAAGGTAATTTGGAGGGGCAAAACTAATTAAGAGACCACATCAAAACCTAAGTGACAGATAGATAGCGACAGACTGAACAAAGTCAGAAAGGAAGGGGGAAGGGAATGAATTAAGGCAACTATGATTAACATATTGGGCATGTTCAAAATATCATTAATGTTTTGCAGAGGGAATTGTAGAAACTAGTTTACAGAGGCATCACACATGTAACATAGTATAGGGAGTATAGGGTAATTTGTGAATCTTATAAATTTTAAGTTTAGATTCGAGATGAGAGAAGCTAGCTATCACCTCTTCAACCATATGAAATACAATGTCAATGCAGATTTTTTAAAAGTCTTCTAGAGATATAAAGTTTCACTAGATTTAAACTAGGACTAGGACACCAGGGTGAATGCACTTAATTTGAGACTGCCTGTCGTAAGCCTTCCTACCAAGCCCTTCCAACTCTCCATTCCTGGTGGTTAAGGGCTCCTATCTAAAGCACAATGGCTTTGTCACTACATGGAGTGTGATAAAGGACAAATCATGAAAGCTGCCAGCTTCTCATTCTGATGGAGTTGACATGCTTTTCATGCTCACTGACCACAATGCTGCCATCAGACTCTGGGTGAGAAGACACCTCTCCCTGGAAAGTGATTAGTACAAGAAAAATGTGTTTCACTTAGCTCTGAAAGCAAGGAACTAAAAATCAGTTTGCTGGCATGTGACTTTCCTTTTCCAATTTTTAGACAAATGAGCTTTGATGGAAACACTAGTTAAGTTTTCAATGTTTTATTTTATTTCTCCAAGTCTCAAAAAATACAGAACTAATATTTATAAACAAAAACAGAAGATAATTACTAAAAACAGATTATGCCAAATCTTACAGACAATAGAAAAAGAAGAAATACTTCAAATTCATTATACTTCATCTGGACATACATGATATTAAAATTGGAAAAAATATATTATAAAGTAAAATTATAAACTTATTCACTTATAAATGAGGATGTAATATCCTAGACAACATATTAACAAATTAAATTAAAAATTATTGTTCAAATAATGTACTTTGGTCAAAATTAAATCAAACTTATGTGAGAATTAGTCACTGTTTTCTTTCTTTTTCCTTTTCCTTTCCCTCACCCCTTTCCTCCTTCTCTGTCTGCTCTCCCCTCCTTCCACCCCCCACCATGTCATTGATTGTCATTAATTGTCCTCATATCTAAGTTGAATACATAGGATTCATGCTTCTCCATTCCTGTGATGCTTCCCTAAGAATAATGTGTTCCGCCTCCATCCAGGTTAATACAAATGCTGCAAAATCTCCATTTTTTTTTTAATGGCTGAATACTATTCCATGGTATGCATATACCACAGCTTGCCAATCCATTCCTGGGTTGAGGGACATTTAGGCTGTTTCCACATTTTGGTGATTATAAATTGAGCTGCAATAAACAGTCTAGTACAAGTGTCTTTATAATAAAAGTTTTTTTTTTTTTTCCTTCTGGATAGATGCCCAGTAATGGGATTTCAGGATCAAATGGGAGATCTAGGTTGAGTTCTTTGAGTTTTCTCCATACTTTCTTCCACAAAGGTTGTATTAGTTTGCAGTCCCACCAACAGTGTTAAAGTGTTCCTTTCTCTCCACATCTGCACAAGCTTCTGCAGTTTTGAGATTTTGGGATATGGGCCATTCTTCTGGGTTTAGATGACATCTCAGGGTGGTTTTAATTTGCATTTCTCTAATAATTTGGGATGACAAGCATTTTTTCATGTTTTTGCTAGCCATTCATCTGTCTTCTTTAGAGAAGTTTCTGTCCATCTCTCTTCCCCATTGATGTATGGGATTGTTGGCTTTTGTAATGTGGATTAATTTAAGTTCTCTATAGATTCTAGTTATTAAGCTTTTTTCTGATTCAAAATATGCAAATATTCTTTCCCATTGGGTAGGTTGTCTATTTGCTTTGATTGTTGTCTCCTTAGCCGTACAGAAGATTTTCAGTTTAATTAAATCCCATTTGTTTATTTTTGTTGTTGTTGCAATTGCCATGGCAGTCTCCTCATAAAGTCTTCTTCATAAATTACCTAACACCTGTTGGGAAAATAACCTCAGAAGTTTACATAGTGAGATTTGAACATAAAATGTCAAAGGATGGCTCACATTTTTTGCTCTCTATCTCATCCTCTGTCCTATTGACCTCTCCTTTAAAAAAAAGAAATAAAATAAAGCCTCAAGGCTAGAACAGAGGGTAATCACAGTTTCTGAGCCAAGGAGAGAAGGGTGCCAAGAAAAGGGAGGAGGTTAGACTGCTGGAGGGCCCTGTGATATCACAGGACCTCTGCAAGGTGAGAAGTTGAGCTGTGAGAGCTTGTGCTGACCTGCCTGACAGCCAAGGTCTTGTTCCTTTCAAAGTAATCTCCCCTGAACACTCCAAGACAGGCTGGCTTAAGCAGGCTCAATCCAATTTAATGGATGATTTGACAATGGAAAATTGAGGGAAGAAGGAAATGATACATGCCAGATATCAGTCAAGGCAAAGCTGCAAGGGTCTGATACCTGTCATTCATTCACCAAGGGGGGAGTGTCTGAATGAGAACATGCTCAGTGCAGGGGCAAATGTTAGCAGTGTCTCTGAGAAGAAGGAATGTCCCTCTATCCTCTGGCCCTCTATCCTCATCCAGACTTGAAGGGGCACTATCTAGCGATCTCCCACAGTCAGCCTGCCTTTTCCTGGGCAGGCATGGGAATAGCAATATTTGTGGCCTCAGCTCCTCCCTCTCTTCAGGGTCAGACATCTCTGTTGCTAACCCTCCTCCCCTTTCTATATTCCAGCTAACATTTATTGCCATCTACTTGTAACTCCCAGCTGAAAACTCCCAAGTTCCACTGGTAATGAATGGCCATTAATTTGGCCATCTTGGGAACCTCTATTCCCACAAAGTATACTCATGGGCATCCCAACAATGGGTGGGGCACAGTCCAGAGGTTGCAAGCCAAGCTCCCCCTTAAAGCACATTCCTTCCTAGCCACACATTGGCTGGACTTACAGTCTGCTGACATATATTTGAATGAATAAAGAAGGAAATGGATAAACTAATTGAAGCTTTAACCATTCTTCATCACTTTTATGAGATTGCTCATTGCCATTCTGCAAGAGTAGAATAGATGTTGGTGTTTGCTTTTAAGAATAAGAGCGCCCAGGGGAGGAGCCAAGATGGCGATCTGTAGCCAGCTTTCTGCAGAGGTTCCCATCCAGAAGGAGAGTTAAAGGGCAGAAACTCAGCAAGAAAGCTGATGGTTTGGATCTGAGCCAAAAGAAAAGGTCGAAGAGTGCACATCAACCCTGCTAGGGCAACTTGAGACCCCGAGGACACAAACAAAAAGATACAGAGCACATCACCAAGTGGACGGGAGGACCCTCCCCCATGAGAGTGGTTCACAGTATACTTCATACCTCCATACAAACAAGCAAGCAGAGTTCGGATGTCCTCCCACTCTACCCCACGGGAGAAACCCTCTAAAAACCAGACCTCCTTCCCCTAATAGGGTGCGGCAGTGCTCTCCAGCCAGGCATAAAACTGTATATACTCTCTACCTGCAAGTTGGTGTTCCTGGTGTTCCCCTCCACTCTCATCCCGAGATCTGGTGGCCTGTTCCCCACAGAGTCCAGATTCTTGGAGATTTTCTCGAGGGGCACAAACTTGCTGAACTGTGCTGGTTTTCTGGCTTGCAGTGGTGAAAGGGGAGAGAGCCATGAGGAGACCTGGCTAGTGGGAAGGTCTCCTGAGGCACGAAACAGCAACCAGCTCTGGGAACAACAGCTGGAGAGCTGCACCCCTGGGGATGCTTTGAGGAGACACTCCCAGTCTTCTGGGTGGCCAGGGGAAGCAGTGGCTTCTCCAGTGCTGGTGCCAGCAAAGCAGACCAGCAACCAAGGCACGTGAAGGATTTGCCTGAGGCGGTACTGGCTGGGACACAAAGCAGGGATTAGAATACTCGCAAAGGGGCTGCTTTGCTTAACCTGGCCCTCAGGGGATGAAAGCTGAGACAAAGGACTGTAATTCACAGACTGAGTAAAACCCATTTGCAGCCCCAGTCTGATGAGGGAAAATAGCCTTGACAGAAATAAATTCTGCGAACTTGTTCTGTTCCAGCAGCAACATCAATCAGGGACAGGGCTGGAACTAAGTGAATCGCCCCAGCCCCTGTTAAGTACCCAGGTTGTCAGGCCTCAACTCCCCCTGCCAAACAGTGACAGGGAGTAGCGGACTGGTTGTGGAGCCACATACCTCACTGTGAACCCAGGCAGGTGCACACCTCTGGAGCATCTGCACATTGGAGGAAACTGGATCACAACTGTTACCACCGACTGGGTCTGATACAGGGGCAAGGTTGGGAAGGGGCATCAACCTTCCCAGACTAATTTACTTGCTGGGGGGGTGCCCTCCTAAGCTCACAGAGCATCGAAGTGAATTATACAAGAGCTTCCAGTGGATCCCTGCTATCTAGTTGCCAGAGACTTTTTTATCTCTTCCATTTGAGATTGGTGCTGGCTAGGACAATTGATTAGGACCTCTTCAGCTGGGCTAATCACCCAAGGACTTTCCAAAGTGGTACCCTGGGTGTGTGGTAGTGGGAAGGTTTGATTTGGCTTTTTCAATTGTTGCTTGTG
>CAUYON010127873.1:0-13662 GCA_963573935.1 Arctocebus calabarensis | reverse complement strand
GGTTAAGTTTAAATCTAAAATTTCTTTACTTAGCTTCTTTTTGGAGGATCTATCCAACACTGCTAAAGGAGTATTAAAATCTCCAACTACTATGGAGCTGGAGGAAATCACATTACTCATGTCTATTAGAGTTTTTCTTATAGAGGCACATTCTGATTGGGTACATAAATATTAATAATTGAAATCTCATCATATTGAGTGGTACCCTTAACAAATATGAAATGTCCATCTTTATCCTTCTTTACTTTGGTTGGTTTAAAGCCTATTGTATCTGCAAATAAGATTGCACCACCCGCTTTGTTCTGTTTTCCATTTGCCTGAAATACAGATGACTATCCCTTCACCTTGCAACTAAGGTTGTCTTTTGAGCTAAGGTGAGATTCTTGTATGCAGAAGATATCTGGCCTGAGTTTTTGTATCCAGTCAGCCAACCTATACCTCTTTAGAGGACAATTTAAACCATTCACATTAATTGAAAGTAATGATAAATCTTTAGAAAGTCCAGTGGACATTTTTAGTCCATTCTTCCCTATGGAAGATAAAATTTGATAAATACTTTCTGGGTGAGTTTACTTTTGTGGTGGAGGTTTGCACTGGTCATTGTGGAGGATAGGTTTGAGAATATCCTGGAGAACTCGCTTAGTTATAGCAAATTTCTTCAGCATGTGGATGTGATTGAAGTATTTAATTTCTCCATCATAAATGAAACTCAGTTTAGCTGGATACAAGATCCTGGGTTGATAGTTCTTTTGTTTTAGGAGATTGAAAATTGATGACCATTCTCTTTTACCTTGAAAGGTTTGATCAGAGAGCTCTGCAGTTATTCTAATATTCTTCCCCTTGTAAGTAATGGATTTCTTACATCTGGCTGCTTTCAGAATTTTCTCCTTCATGTTACCTTTAGTGTACTTAATTATGATGTGCCTGGAGTATGTCTTATTTGGGTTGGGTCGTGCTGGGTTTCTGAAACTGTCTTCTATCTGAATTTCAGAATCTCTTGGCATGTCTGGAAAGTTCTCTTTCATAATCTAATAAAGAAGAGACTCTGAGTCTTGTGACACCACTTCATCCTTTTCAGGTATCCCTATAAAGCAAATATTGGTTTTCTTTGAGTTATCCCAGAGCTGTCTGAGAGAATGATCCATTTTTGCCTTACATTTCTCTACCTCTTTGGAAGTTTGGGAGCGTTCCATAGCTTTGTCTTCCATGTCAGAAATCCTTTCTTTTGCTTGCTCCATTCTGTTACTTAGGGATACTACTGTATTTCTCAGATCTTTGAGGGCTGCAACTTCTTCTCTCAATGTGTCAAAATCTTTGGTAATTTTGTCTTTGAATTCATTCAGTTCTTGAGACATCTTTTGGATTGCTGCTTGAAATTCTAATTCCATCTTTTCCTCCACTGCACTGATTGTAGTTGCTATTCAGACTCTGAATTTGATTTCTGACATCTCAGCTATTTGATTATGCAAGGGATCTGTGCTGTGTCTACCAAGTCATTCCTTGGGCGAGTCGATCTACTCTATTATTCATATTTCCAGAGTTTTTCTGTTGATTCCACCTTATGATTTTTTTTCACTGTTGCCTATGACTGTCCTCAGAGTTGGGGAGGTGTCTCTCGGGATGTCCTTGGTTTTGTTTGTCTGTTTTAAGTGTGAGTCTGTTGGTTTTCTTTTTAGGTTTGTTTGAACTGTCTGCTTTCACTTGTCTTTTTTCCAGTTTGTCAGGCTTTTCCTTTTTTGGAGTCACAGGAAAGTGAGTTTCCGGTCTGTTGTCTTTCTGAAAATAGAGGGGGCACCTTGCTGCTTGGCCCCCAGACACATAATAGAGTGAATCTGTGACCAGGTGTGCCTAGGAACTCTTCCATACTTTAATCTTCAAGAAATTACCGGGTTTACTTTCTTTCTCATTCAGTTAGAATGGGGTAGACTCCATCCGCCCTAATCCAAACCTTCTAGAGTGACTTTTGTGTTTGCTGCCTGCCCGGCTTTGATATAGCTCTTTGATTGTCAGAAAAAGAAGGTGAGAGTCAGAGAGTTACACAAAGTTTGGTAAAACTGCTCCTCCCTTGACTGATTTTGGTTGGCACGAATTCTGCCAATCCTCCAGTGACTTCCAGGATGGGAGCAACCTGTGGCCCCTCTGAGGGAAGACGCCCCTAGAAACATCCCAGGGTCCCCAGAGAACCTGGAGCCCTCAGGAGACCGGCTGACAATTCACTCCTAATTTACCTGTAAGTCCTCCTCCCGAGGTAAGCTACTTTAACACCTACATTTGGCTAGTGTCTGCAAATTTGTCATAAAATATTAGAAAAATATGTAACTTTTTTGCTAAATTAAACTGTTATAATTTGTGTGGAGCCTCCAGGGGAAGACTGAAAACAGGAACTTCAGACAAGGACTTTAGATTGCCAGGCTATTGGCCTGTCAGAAACTTTCAAAGGACTCCTGGGGTATGAGATCACCTGCAGACCTGTTAAAAACTATATAGAAAAGTGTTCTTATTCTAGTTTTGAAAATATGAAAGTGTATATCATTTGTTCATTGTTTATTAAAGAAATGATCTTGGCCTGAAACAGTCTTGTATTAAACTTAAAAGAAAAAAAAAGTGTAAAAGGAGTTTTAAAAAATTCCCTAAAACTCAGCATTCTATCCATGACACCTGAGTTCTAGTTCTAGTCAGCAATTAAGAGGTTTCCTTCTCTATATGATTAGTATTACTATCTGTCTCTTTTACTTCACTGTTTTCCTGCAATATTTTAGCTTCCTGATAGGCGTGCTCCCCAGCACCCTGACATAAAAAAGAGGGCCTCAACAGGGTGAGCCCTCTGTGACAAAAAATTAAGGATCTAAAATAATTGTGATATATCTGTGAAGGTTAAATGAAATTTATGAAAAAGTTTTACATGTAACCTAGTTAACTGTGTGTTCCCTTTATAAACTTCTAACTTGATCCAAAATGTTTGAAACTTCTTTGTTCATTACCTTGCTGGGGCTCAGAAGATTTGTGTCTGGAAATAAGAGTCTGATGTCTGAGCTCACCTGAGCCTGAAAACTAAGGTTTCCCTAACCAGCCCTGAGTAGAAAAATCCTGTATCAATGTTACAGTTCAAAATGTCTTTCATTTGTGAAATGTAATAATTCAGTTGTTTAAATTACTAAGGGAACTAAGTTATTGTCAAAATATAAGATTCTTAACTTTTAAACCTTCTAATTATCAGTTTGAGTGAATGAGTGACTTCATAGTAAACTAAACTAGGATTTCAATTTGCCTGAAGATAAGAAGAGGCTCCGGGTTTACCACCAGACTCTGATGGGGGGGGGTCTCTGAAAAGCAGCCTGAATGCCGACCAATTTGGCCAATGTAGGAAAAGTCCAGCAGGATAAGGCTGAATCCCCAGCAACCTTTTTAGAAAGAATTATGAAGGCATTTCACACTGATATGCCCCTTGATCCAGAGGCAGAAGAAAAACGACACCACGGTCGTAGTGACTTTCGTGAACCAGTCTGCTCCAGATATCAAAAAGAAATTCCAGAAAGTAAATAGGTTAGATGAAAAGTCCTTACGAGATCTACTTGCGGTTGTTGAAAAAAAAAAAATCTACAACAACCAGGAAACCCCTGAAGAAAAGCAAGTGCAAGCCCAGATGAAGTAGATCCAGGATCTTGCCAGAATCTTACTTCAGTGGCAGACTCTCCAAAAGAGCAAAAATTGCAGCTAAAACAACTAGCTGCTGGAGGAGATAAGGAGCAACCCTGGGGGGGGGGGCACTTGCCATTGAGAAAAGACCAGTGCACCTTTTGCAGAGAAACTGGACATTGGGCCAAAAACTGCCCTAAGAATAGAGGTAAAATGCCTCCCTGTACCACCCAGGTCCTTGAAATAGGAAAATTGAGTGACTAGAGAAGTCAAGACTCAGATCCCCTCCCTGATTCCAAGATAACCCTCAAGGTAGGGGAGACACCAATTACTTTTCTAGTGGATAAAGGGGCTGAGCACTCAGTATTAGTCAAAGATCAAGGAAACAGCCACACATTTAGCACCTCTTGGCGGCAGAGATCTTGGTGCCCTACCAATCTGCATGGAATCCCCCCCTTCGACCAGTCGAAAATCCCCTCACTAATGACAATCGTCCTGTGCAGGACTTGAGAGCGGTTAACAAATGGGTGATGTATATACATCCAACACTGCCTAAACCGTACATTCTCCTAAGCTCCCTAGCTCCCCTCAAGTGTGGTACACTGTGTTGGATTTAAAAGATGCATTCTGGCTTGGCGCCTGTGGCTCAACAGGCTAGGATGCCAGCCACATACACCTGAGCTGGCAGATTTGAATCCAGCCCATGCCCACCAAACAACAATGATGGCGACAACCAAAAAATGGCTGGGCGTTGTGGCAGGCACCTGTAGTCCCAGCTACTTGGGAGGCAGATGCAAGATACTTGCTTGAGCCCATGAATTGGAGGTTGCTGTGAGCTGTGATGCCAGGGCACTCTGTCCAGGGTGACAGCTTCAGGCTCAGTCTCAAAAAAAAAAAAAAATGCATTCTTCAGTTTACCACTGACTCCACAGAGCCAGACCATTTTTGCTTTCCAATGGACCGACCCTGAAGGGGGTATGAGCAGGCAATTAACCTGGACCCGACTCCCACAAGGGTTCAAAAATTCCCCAACCATCTTCAATGATGCTTTGCATGAAGACCTGAGTTAGTACCGTGCACAAGACCCCAACTTAACCTTCCTCCAGTACCTAGATGACATCCTGATTGCAGTGGCCAATGAGCAAAGCTGCCGACAAAGAACACTAGACCACTCTTGCCACTCTTGGCGATTTCGAGTACTGAGCATCAGCAAAGAAGGCCCAGATCTGTCAATAGACCATGAGTTACCTCGGTTACATCCTAAGGGATGGGCATAGGTGGCTGTTGGAGGCAAAGAAAGAGACTGCTGAAAATCCCAACTTCCACCTCCCAGAAAGAGGTTACAGCATTCCTGAGAACATCTGGGTTTTGTCAGTTGGGGATATTTGGATTTGCTGAAATAGCTAAGCCCCTTTATGAAGTCACAAAAGGAGAACAGCCTTTATCCTGGGCAGAGAAAGCATTTCAGCACTTAAAAATTGCCTTGCTATCGGCCCCTGCCCTAGGCCTCCCCGATATTACAACCCCCTTCCATTTCTACACAGATGAGCATAGAGGAGCGGCTGAATAAGTGCTAACCAAGATGCTAGGACCATGGAATAGCCCTGTTGCATAACTGTCCAAGAAGCTGGACCCAGTAATGGCAGGATGGCCCTCTTGTTTGCACATCATAGCAGCCACTGCCTTGCTTGTCAGATATGCAAACAAACTCACTTTATAACAAGAGCTGATAATAACAACTCCCCATGCCATTGAAGGGGTCCTGAAACAACCTCCGGGCTGATGGATGTAGTAGACCATGGAACTTAACTGATCAAGGACACAGAGGCAAATACCGCACACAGAATGATTGATGAAAGGAAGGCTGGTGCTCGCTCAGGCACTCAGTGACAACCCACATTTATTGGGTGTTTTTATACACACTGATTAACTAAAAGTATAGAAATAGAAAAAGGAACAAACAATGATGAAACAGAAGCTGCCATGAAAATTCTTTGTTCAGCACAGATGCTACTGGATACATATATAGTTAATCTAAATTAAATATACTTTCTCAACATATAGCTGCAGGCTGGACCACAGCGGTGTCTGCCTATCTGTTCTGTCTGATAAGTTCCTCAAAACTTGACTCATAGCCAGATTATAAAAAAGGAAAAGGACAGAGTACCTCTTCCCGTAACCTCTGCAAGTGCCCAACCCCCAGCTTCACCCTGCAAAGCCTTTCGGTTACTTCCTCCTGTGAACATCGTAACTGAATGTTCTTGCTAAGGCATGTCCACAGAGAAAGAAGTTTTTCCATCTTAAGACAACATTCCAGGGGGAGCACCCGAGGCCATGTCACTTGCTTTGGTTGGGGGTCGGTACCCCTCTAGATGGATAAGCAATGCCCGACTGACTCACTATCAAGGGCTACTGCTGAATCTACTGCAGATCCGGTTCCTGCCCAGGGTAGCCCTTAACCCTGCTACCTTGCTACCCAACCTGGAGACAGAACCATGCCTCCGCAACTGTGCAGAAATATTAGCTCAGGCCCACTGCATCTGACCCAACTTGATGGAACAGCCATTGCCAGATGCTGCGGAGACCTAAAACACAAACAGGAACAGCTTTATCAAGAATGGATGCAAGGAAGCCGTGAATGAGGAACTAGACCTGACACCTTCTCCAGATAAGTTTAAAGCCTTCCCCACAAAGCATGAAACTTCTCAAACAGTAGCAAAGAAACTCCTAGAAGACATCCTTCCCAGGTATGGGTTGCCTGCCATGATGAGCTCTGACAATGGCCCATGCTTCGTATCACAGGTAACACAAGGGATAGCTACCATTCTGGGGGCAACCTGGAAATTGCATTGTATGTACAGACCCCAGAGCTCAGGTCAGCTAAAAAGAATGAACAGATCTTTAAAAGAGACCTTAACCAAATTAACCCTAGAGTCTGGAGGGGACTGGGTGACTCTCCTCCCCTTCCCCCTTTTAAAGGCCCGGTATACTTCTTATTTGCAAAGGTTAACTCCCTTTGTGATACTTCATGGAACTCCACCCCCAATCCTTCCAAAATTGTCTGATGAACCATTGGCTCCCATCTATAACCATAAACTTGTAAGTTTCTTGCTTTCCCTGCAAAAATTACATAAGGACCTCTGGGAGGCTGTCCGCCTGGCCAGCTCTGAAGCAACTGACACCCTAGAGCAGCTACACAATATTCAGCCTGGAGATTAGCCATCAAAGCCAGAAGAAAAAGCTGTGCATCCACTACACCTACATTAAGAAGGCTGCAGAAGACCATATCCCCTTGACTTAGCACCACAAGCCCACCAAGGATCCCTTAAAGCTGCAGCTGGACAGATCCTTTTCCTCATCTTCCTGTACTATGTTATCAAAGGAGGCAGCGGACATAACTCACACCAACCAGTCTCTTACGACTGGGTCCTCTCCAGAACTGAGGACGGCACTGAAGTATCCAGAATCTCAGACACAGACTTTTGGAAACTTTCCCACAATGAGAACAACCAAGTCTCCATAGAGTATGGCCAGCCAGTCTTCCTCTTTGACCTCTGCACCTTGTTTGGCTACAGCTGGACTGGAGTCACATGTGAAAGGTATGAAGGGGAAGGAAAACAATTTGGAGCTGCACAAGCCGGCGATATGCCCAAAGACTCAAAAGTATTGACTTTTACTTATGCCTGGGAATTAAGTTAGGTGGAAAGGGTTTTGGGGATTACCAGTTGAAAAAAAAATAAAAACAGTAACATCAGTAATCAGTGCCCCTGCATCCCCTAAGACGTCTCTTATATTTACTCTTTTGGATGCAGTTTATAATTTTGCAAATATTACAAACCCCAATCTAACAAATGATTGCTGGCTTTGCCTTAACCCATCCCTCACCATATTATGTAAGAATAGCTGCAAATATCACTTTAGGATCTTCTCCAGCCCAGATAATGAATGTTACTGCTCATATGGTAAAACATAATAGTGCTGTATGTACTTAGGGCTCTACATCCACACTACATTTAGGAGATTTGCAAGGAGAAGGATGGTGTATTACCTCCTCGGGATACCCCTTACACACCTCCCCTTACCAGGACAACTGTTTACATCATGTCCCACTTTCAGCTTGCCCCTCACAAAGTTCCCCGTATTACCTAGTAGCCCCTAAAGGGACTTGGTTTGCATGCTCCACTGATTTAACCCCTTTTGTATGTACTTTATTTTTATATGACACCCCCAAATTTGTATACTGACCCACATCATCCCCCAAGTTTACATTTACTCAGGGGAAGGAGGAAGAGAACATTTTTTCGGCCTGCAGAGACAGACCAGGACCCCCATCCTGGTACCCCTACTTATAGGCATAGGATTGGCAGGCTCCACAGTCATGAGTGCTACAGTCTTAGCGACTGGACCCCTTAGACCAGGCCTTAAAGCCCTTACAACTCAAATCGATTCAGAACTTTGAAGTTTAGAAGCCTCTGTCACCCATCTAGAGAAATCCATGAACTCTCTAGCAAAAGTAGTTCTGCAAAATAGGAGAGGCCTACACTTACTTTTCCTGAAACAGGGAGGCCTTTCATGACCTTGGGAGAAACTTGCTGCTTTTATGCTAACCACTCTGGAGTTATAAAGAATAGCTTAGTCCTAGTCAGGAGAAACTAATATGAAAGAGAAAAATTATGTAAAAAAGAAAATAACTGGTATAAAAATTTATTTAAGTGGTCTCCATGTTTAACCACCTTTTTATCAGCTATAGCAGGCCCAATCCTCCTCTTCTTTACTGGAATAATTTGTGGCCCCATCATAATCAACCGCATCATAACATTTAAAGAACAGAGATTTAGGGCCATAAAAATTAATGTCTTAAGCACTCAATATCTACTTATCCCTCTGAATCAAGCAGATAACGTAGAATCAAAGGTTTGAATTGATCCCATGATTGGGCTCTAAGAGTAACAAGTCAAAGGGGGGGAATGAGAGAACAGAGGTGAAAGTGTAATAACCAAGCCCCTTACCCCTGCTACCAATTCCCTAAGCCACAGAGTTAAAGAATATAACAAACCTTTCATCCCTCAAGGGGGAAGTGTTTTGTGTTTTAGCCCCAGTCCCCACAAGGGCGGAGGAGCTATATTCTGGGAAAGGAGATAATCTTACAAAAGGAAGGGAGGGGTATGTTAAAACCTCTGGTGCAATACCCCCTGAAAGTCCAGAGTTCTTTGGAAACTTAGTCAATTCTTATGATCATACTTTGCACCCCTAAACTATGTATGAGCCATGCACTTGTGAACCATGAAGTAATGAACTTGTGATGTATCTTGTGATTTATGACAAATAGGTACCCCCACCCTGCCAGCCTACTTTAACTGCTGTGATTGGCTTACCTATTGTGCTAGCTTTCCCTGCTGACCACGCAAGAAAAATAGTATAAAAGAACTGCCTGCCTGGCATTCAGGGCTCTCAGCCAGACTGAGGAACCAAACTTGAGTTTGAATAAAGGCTGTTTTTCTTTTGCATCGGACTTGGTTCCCAGTGGTATTTGGGGATTGGTCTGGCACAACACCCTCAGAATGGTAGAAAATATTTGCAGGTTATGTCTCTGACAAAGGTTTAATAACCAGAATCCACAGAGAACTCAAACGTATTAGCAAGAAAAGAGCAAGTGATCCCATCTCAGGATGGGCAAAGGACCTGAAGAGAAACTTCTCTAAAGAAGACAGGCGCACAGCCATCAGACACATGAAAAAATGCTCACTATCCTTAATCATCAGAGAAATGCACATCCAAACTACCTTGAGATATCATCTAACTCCAGTAAGATTAGCCCACATAACAAAATGCCAAAACCAGAGAAGTTGGCGTGGATGTGGAGAAAAGGGAACACTTCTACATTGCTAGTGGGAATGCAAACTAATACGTTCCTTTTGGAAAGACATTTAGAGAATACTCAGAGATCTAAAAATATAACTACCATATGATCCTATGATTCCTTTACTTGGTATATACCCAGAAGACCAAAAATCACATTATAACGAAGATATCTGTACCAGAATGTTTATTGCCACCCAATTCATAATTGCCAAGTCATGGAAGAAGCCCAAGTGCCCATCGACCCACGAATGGATCAATAAATTGTGGTACATGTATACCATGGAATACTATGCAGCCTTAAAGAAAGATGGAGACTTTACGTCTTTCATGTTTACATGGATGGAGCTGGAACACATTCTTCTTAGCAAAGTATCTCAAGAATAGAAGAAAAAGTTTCCAATGTATTCAGCCGTCCTATGAAGCTGATTTATAGCTTTCATAGAAGGCTATAATCCAATTATAGCACAAGACTATGAGGAAAGGGGCAAGGGAAGGGAGGTAGGAGAACAGTAGATGGACAGAGGGTAAATGGTGGGATCACACTTAGAGTGCATCTCAGAAGTGTATAGGTGAAACCTACTAAATGCAGAATACAAATGTTTTTATACAATATTTGAGAAAATCCCATGAAGGTTATGTCAAACCGTTGGATGAAAATATTTCAGATTGTATATGAAGCCAACACATTGTACCCCATGATTGCACTAATGTACACAGCTATGATGTAATAAAAATAAAAAAAAGTAGTCGGGCTTTGGGGCAGGTACCTGTAGTTCCAACTACTTGGGAGGCTGAGGCAAGAGGATCTCTGAGCCCAAGAGTATGTGGTTGCTTTGAGTTACAATGCCATGGCCCTCTACTGAGGATAACAAAGTGAGACTCTGTCTTAAAAGAAATATACATTATCATGCCATGATTACATCCATGAAAGTTTATAATCTGTCTGTAACAAAATGATTCTTATTTCACTACACTATATATCCTAATTTCTGTGGATTCTCCCACAATATTTTTATTCAATGGCAAGTTTATGACTTTGTATTTTCTGCACTGTTTTCATGAGTTTTTTTTTTTTAATTTTTGAGTTTCTCACATGATATTTTAGTAACATTTACTTTATGATATAAACCATCAGCTGATGGATTTTATCATAGCATGTCATAGTACTTGTTTGCAAATTCAAGACTTGACTGTATATATTTGAGTTTATTTCTGAGTTATCTATTTTTCCTGATTTGTCTTTCAATTTATGTTTCCCATTTCAATTTTTATGCAAGTATTATATTGTTATAATAACTTTGCAATATAACTTCATCTTTGTCTTTCTTTTTCATGATTGCTTTGATAACTCAGGACATTTTTGGATTCTGTGTGAAATTTACCATAGTTTTGAAATTCTTTTCAGTGGAATATAATATATGTGCATTTTTATGGGGCACAATATAATGTTTATACATGGATAGTTGTTTAGTGATTAAGCCAGGTTATTTAGCATATCCATTAGTTTAAGTATATATCACATCCTTGGGATGGGAACATATAATCCTCCATTTTCTACCCATTTTGAATGATATATTATTGTTAACCATAGTCAGCCTACTGTGCAATAGCACAGCAGGAATTATTCTCCCTATCTAACTGTAACTTTGCACCTGTCTCCCAAGGAATCTCCTTGCCCTGACTCTAGCAAATGCCAGGCTGCCACTCTTCTACTTCCTACCTCTCTGAGATCAATGTTTTTAAGATTCTGCAGTGTTTCTCTTTCTGTGCCTGGCTTATTTTATATAACATAATATCCTATGGGATTATTCATGGTGTCACAAATACCAGAATTTCATTCTTGTTTAAGGCTGAATAATATTTCACTGTATATACATACACACACATTTTTATACACATATACACTAGCTTTTCTTCATCTTTTCATCCATTGTTGGAAATGTAGGCTGATATTTTATCTTTGGTATCATGTAAAGTATTTCAGCAGACATGGATGTGCTGATGTTTTCTTGGCTTACTGTGTTTATTGTCTTTGGATATAGGAATATTTTAATAGTGTGATAACTGGATCACATGGTAATTGTACTGTTTTCCATAATTTACATTCTGTTTGTATCAATTTAAATTCCCTGAAAAAGTATATAAAGATTTCCTCCTCCTCTTGCATTCCAGTAATTGTTATTTTTTGTGTGTTTTCAGTAGTTATTCTAATTGAGACAAAATATCTCATTGTGTTTTTTATTAGGATTATTTTCTGATGTTAGTGTTGTTGAGAATTTTTTCATATATGTGGCGGTTATTTGCATATCTTATTTTGAAAAATGTCCATTTACATCTTTTTCCAATTTTAAACGAGATTTCGTTTTTGTTTTTTTTTTTTGAGACAGAGTCTTACTATGTCACCCTTGGTGGAGTGTCATGGATTCACAGCTCACAGCAACCTCAAACTCTTCTGCTTAAGTGATTCTCTTGCCTCAGCCTCCCAAGTAGCTAGGACTACAGGCTCCCACCACAACGCTTGGCTATTTTTTGGTTGTAGTTGTCACTGTTGTTTGGATGGCCCAGGCTAGGTTCAAACCTGCAAGCTCTAGTGTTTGGGTGGCATCCTAGCTGCTAAGAGGTGCCAAGCCTCTTTTTGCTATTGAGTGTTTGAATTCCTGATAGTAGTCCATTGTCAAAAGCATAGTTAGCAAATATTTTCTCTTATTCTATACATTATCTTTTCACTTTGAGGTTATTTCCTTTTTATGCAGAAGCTTTTTCGTTTTATTTAATCCCACTTGTCTATTTTTATTTAATATATAAATACATCTTTGATCTATATTAAGTACATTTATCTATATATTGAGAAATAAGATTCTAGTTTGATTCTTTTTTATAGGGATGTCTAGTTTTCCCAGTAGCATTTATTGAAGAGAAACTCCTTTCCCCAGAGTGTATACTTGAGGTCTTTTTTGGAAGCAATTGGCTATAAGTGTATGGGCTTCTTACTGTGTTCTCTATTCTCTTCCTTTGGTTTATGTGTCTGTTTATGCCAGGGCCATGCTATTTTGACTACTCTAACTCTATGATATATTTTGGAGTCAAGGAGTGTGATGCTTCTAGTGTTCTTTCTAATGATAGTTGCTTTTTCTATTTCTTTGAAGAATGTCATTGATATTTGGAGTGGGATTACATTGAAAATCTAGATTGCCTTGAGTATTATGGAAAATTTGACAATATTAATCTTCCAAACCATGAACACAGAATACCTGTTCATTTATTTTATTATCTTCAATTTATTTCATCAGCATTTTATAGTTTTCAGTGTAGAGATCTTTCATTGCCTTGGCTAAATTCATTTATAGGTTTTCATGCAGTTATTATAGGTGTGAGCCACCATGCCTGGCCCCAGATGCACTTTCTTTATCTGTTGGAATGAATATGTGGGATTTTTGCCCCTGATTCTGAGTGGAATGTATCATTTTTATTGATTTACATCTTTGTATGTCTGGTAGGATGCCTACTTGTTCCTGTTAAATGATGTCTCTAACCTGTTGAAGTAGACTTGGTAATGCTGTGTGGAGATTATTGCACATACCTTCAACGGGGAAATTGGCTTGTAGTTTTCTTTTGTTGCTCTCTCCTTGTTTGGTTTTGGTTTTCTGGCCTCGAAGAATCAGTTTGGAAGAAATTTCTTCCTTTTCAGTTTTTTAAAACACTTTCAGAAGAATTGGTTAGGACTTGTTTTTGTACAAGTCCTAGATTGTACAAGTCCTGGATTCTTTGGTAGAATCCAGCAGTGATGTCATCAGATCTTTTATATTTGGGGTAGTGCATGTGTTTCCTCCATCACAGCAGGGAGACATCCATGTTAAAGACACGTGTTCCTTTTCCTGAGGACCCCAAGACTGACCTGAGAAGGTGCAGCCAAGGCTTTAGCATGATTTGGGTTCCGTTTCTACTGCACTGAAAGGACGCCTGTCTGTAGAGCTGGTAGCAGAAGAAGCATATTAGGCTTCTCTGGATGTTTTTCACACATGATGAGTGCAGAATCTTTGTTGTTCTCATGTGTTTTGTTCTTTACTTTCTCAAGTAACATTTTACTAATAATTATTTTAGGATAGTCTTCATGAACTGAGGGCTTTCATGGATTAAAATCATAGGTTTCCTACAGTACCTTTG
>CAUYON010127871.1:0-11863 GCA_963573935.1 Arctocebus calabarensis | reverse complement strand
AGCGGCTAGGGTGTGGGCCACATCCACTGAGACTGGTGGGTTCGAACCCAGCCTGGCCAGCTATATAACAGTAATGACAATTGCAACAAAAAAATAGCTGGGCATTGTGGTGGGTGCCTGTAGTCCCAGCTACTTGGGAGGCTGAGGCAAGAGAATCACTTACGCCCATGAGTTTGAGGTTGCTGTGAGCTGTGATGCCATGGCACTCTACCAAGGGTGACAGCTTGAGATTCTGTCTCAACCAAAAAAACAAATAAACAAACCCCCCCAACAAACAAACAAACAAAGAAACAAACAAAGCAATATTCAAATAGCAGTGGCTTATCACGGCAAAGTAGTTGTCTGTGAAACTGAAAATCTCTTCATGGTACCTGTGCTCTATGTGCTGATGGTTGAAATATTGGGTCATGCCATGTCAACAAAGGATTCCTCCATGAAGAAGGAGGGATGAGATGCCAAGGAGTTGTGCATAGCCCTTCACTACCTTTGCAGCTATGGGACAGATAATAGTCTTCTTGTAATGCATTGGTTAAAACAGGTCACACTACTCTGCCCAGCCATGTGGGTGTTGAGTTGTGTGTAAGGAGAAGAAAACCTATCAGGATTGAACAGTAGTAATGTCATCACAACAGTTAAGAGAAATTCCACTGGTTTCTAGTTTTAAATAAGAAATATGTGTTGACATTCACCAAACTACATTTCTGCATTGATGGATATAATACTATCATTTTTCTACTCTAGTATATTAATGTGGTAATTACCTCATGAGATTTTCTGATACTTAATACTCCTGGGACAAAGACCACCTCCTCATTTTCATCAAATTCAATGTTTCTTACACAGCATTGAATGTATTGCCTTATGCTCCATTTGGATGTTTGTATTCATATTCAAACTTAAAATGGACCTTACTTTTTGTTCTTATATTATCCTTTCCTGATTTTAGACTAGCTTTTACTTTTTCCATTTTCTGGAGCAATTTGCATGACATAGGAATTAACTCTTCCCTGAAAATCCTGTAAAACCATTTGTACAGCATATCTTTTTAAGGAACTTACCCAGTTCCACTAAGTTTTCAGATTTATTTGTGTACAGTTTTTGATAATGCTTAGAAGCATTACTGCAGTTGTATTCAATATTTCATTTATTCTTTCTTCTCTTTGGTGACATTTGACAGAGGCCAGTCTAGCTTATTAATCACTTGAAGGGAACAGGCTGTAGGCACCTACCTGCTATCCTCCCATCCCCCAACACCCTCATCATTTACACACATTTGAAGAAATTTTCAGTTTCCCCAAAAGTTTCTGGAATCCATATCTTCCTCTTACATTCTGACTTTGTCAGGGTTGAATTTGGGGTGATGGGTGATGTTTGTGACCAAAGCTTGTTTGCTATCTTTTAAGAAGCTGGAGACTAAGACTTCTTTATATGCTGGTGCCTGATTTTACAGACAGAAGTAGATTTCTAATCTAGATGCAGCTACATGCTCAGTTACAGTACAACTCTGGGAAAAAAAGTTTCTTTGTGCCTCCATTAAATAAGAGTCACAGAATAAATTCTAAAACTGTATTTGAAGCCAAATATGACGGAGTTTGGCAGATACTCAATCCCTGTCCATCTCATTCGAGGAAGAATTTACGTTCTTGATTCTCTGATGTAGGGCATGGCTGTGTGACTTGTGGCCAAGGGGATTTGAATATTTGTGTGGCTTGGTTTGCTTCTGGCAACCCAGATTTTCCTGAGAAGTAGATGCCCAGGTACTTTTCCCTAAGCATGGGCTCTGCAATGAACACTTGTCTATCAGACCAGAACCTAAATGGTAGCCTGAAGTGAAGCCTAGCCAGCCTCACCCTGAAACAGAGCTATGCAGTTTAGTCTAGATGATTGCAGTTGACCTGAATTCCTATGTATGTGAGAATAAATGCTTAGCATAGTAAACCAATAAGTTGAAGGACAGTTTGTTTCACAGCTTTACTATGGCCATAACTGACTAACATGATTTAGGTGAACTAATTGTCTTGAATTATGTTGAGCATAATGCTTACCAGGCGGGACTGAGCACTTTCATTTCTAAAATCAAAGAAAGAGTGCTACCTACCCCCTCTATTTTTCACTAATTAGAACAAAAATTTGAAATAGGTCGAATAGATTATCCTTAACATTTTTACTCCTTTAAAAAAAGAGCAAAATAATTTTGATTTACTAGCATTTTCTGTACAAATGGACAAGTGTATTCATGGTGGCCATTTCATTATGCATATGTGCAATGTGCTCATATTTCATGCTAGGACAATTATTCATAAACTGCGTAATGGTGAATCCATGAATATTTCGTGATGTCAGTGGATACTGGGTTACCTCTTCAGCTTTCATTTCTCTATTCTTTCATTCTCTCTAGACTCCATTAGGAATACAGGGCATCTGGAAAACTGTCTTCAGTCTGAGCTCCAGGGAAGGAACATGTAACCTAGACAAAGCTCATTTGTGTACATTTCATTCAAGAGTTCAGAGTTGGGTATGTGTCCTGAGCAATGCCAATCAGCATGAATTTGAGCACAAACATCTTCTGAAATTAATTGTGGTGATACTTGTACAACCTTATGAATATACTTAAAACCATTGACTTTTGCATTTTAAATGGGCAGATTGCATGATATGTGAATTATATTGCAAAAACGGTGTTAAAAATGTTCAATAGGAACCAGGGTTTCCCAGAGAGGAAATGCATTTGCTGCATGACATGTGGGTGTTAAGTTCATGAAGGGTAAGCGTTATCTCAGAAACCACAGAGAAGAATTTCCATGTCCTTACATTGTATGGGAACATCCCTGTTACCTTTGTTTAGGAGTGGGATATTCTAATTTCCCCCAACTCTTTATGTTTTGGTAATAAAAGGGTGGATGGTGCTTGAGGAAAAGAACAACTCTCAGATAGTAACTTATGAATAATGCTGCCATACATGTATGGGTTTACAACTGGATGGTTGCTATGGTGTTCTTGTATTGGAAATTTAATCCCCAAGACAGCAGTGTTGAGAGGTGGACTTTTAAGAAGTGTTCAGGTCATGAGGACTCTGCCCTCATGAATGGATTAATGCCATTTTTGTGTGAGTCAGCTTGTTATCTTTGGAGTGAATTCATGAAAAATTGAGCTCATCTTCTTTGCTCCCTCTCTCTCATGCATGCTTTTTTGCCCTTTAACCTTCTACCATGGGTTAGTGCAGCAAGAAAGCCTTCACCGGATGTGGGTCCCTCAACCTTGAACTTCTCGAACTCTAGAATTGTAAGAAATAAATCTCTTTTCTTTGTAAGTTATCCAGTTTCAGGTATTCTGTTATAACAGTACAAATGAACTAAGAGTACTAGTACCAGGCGTGGGTTATTGTTATAAAAATACCTGAAAATATGGAAGTGGCATGAAACTGGATAATGGATGGAGGCTGGATGGATTTGGAGGAGCAGGCTATAAGAAAACCTAGATTACCATATAAAGATCAGTAAGGGAAATTCTGGCAAAGACTCAGAAGAATAGAAGAACTGTAGAGAAAGTTGGAAACTTCTTAGGTTTTACTTAAGTGGTCATGTTCAGAATATTGGTTGAAATATGGATAGTAAAGGCCAGTCTGATGAGGTTTCAGATAAAAAAAAGAAATATCTTATTGGAAACTGAAGTAAAAGTCATCTTTGTGAGCAGTGCCTGTGGCTCAGTGGGTAAGGCACCAGCCCCATATGCTGAGGGTAGCGGGTTCCAACCCAGCTCCAGCCAAACTGCAACAATAACAAAAAATAGCCAGGCATTGTGGCAGGCGCCTGTAGTCCTAACTACTCAGGAGGCTGAGATAGGAGAATCGCCTAAGCCCAGGAGTTGGAGGTTGCTGTGAGTTGTGATGCCATGGCACTCTACCGAGGGCAATAAAGTGAGACTCTGTCTCTCTAAAAAAAAAAAAAAAAAAATCCATCTTTGTTATATAGTGGCAAATAACTCGGCTGAATTGTGTCTACACCCTCGGGCTTAATGGAAGGCAGAATTTAAGAGAGGTGGACTAGAATATCTGACAGATGTGTGCAAGCAGAACAGTGCTCAGGGTGCTATATATCCTCCTTTGGATGCTACAGTAAAATTAGAGAAGAGATTAATGATTTGAAGATGGAATTTATAATTAAACAGAAAGGTTTGGAAAGCTCTCAGCCCAGCTATGTAAAGAATAATAAAGCATGTTTGGGAGACAATGTTAAGGGTATGGTCAAGTGACTCTTTGCTAAAAAGATAGAAAGAAATGGATAGATGAAAAACAGGTTCTATTCATCAAGTTAATGGGGGAGTGAACCCAAAATCATTTCAGAAATTTTTGAAGCAAGCTAGAAGCTTGAGGGTAAGGTTTTCAGAGAGGTACCCATAGGTCTTCAACAGACACTGCCCAGGAGGAGACTGAGGACTGTGGAGCAGCTGCCCTCAACCATCCTAGCTGTGGTTCAAGTGGGCTCAGTGGTGGCTCTTGCTATAGGACTGGAGGGCACAAGAAGCAAGCCTTGGAAGTGGCCATGTGGTGCTGACTCTGCAAATGTGCAGTGTGCACAAGCTGTGTGGCCCTGGTGACTTTCGTCTGGATTTTAGAGGATGCCATGGACAGCCTGAGTGCCTAGGCTGAGACTCATGGCAGGGGCAGAGACACTTTAGAGAGCCCCTACCATGGCAGTGCTCAGTGGAGCCACAGAGATAGAACCATTGCAGAGAGCTCATACTTGGGCAATACCTAATGGGGCTGTGGAAATTGGCCTGGCACCCAAACCCCAAAAGGGTAGAGATACCTGTGTCCAACACCAGGCTCAGAGCTGCAGGCATGAGACTCAAAAATGTGAGAGTTGCAGGATAGAATGAGCCCAGCCAAACTGTAGGGGTGGGGTTGCCTGAGGCCTTGGGGTCCAACCTCTGCCTAAGTGTGCCCAGGATATTAGGCATGAAGTCAAAGTGATTATTCTCCAGCTTACAGACTTAACATTGTTTTTCCTATTGGGTTTTGAACTTCCTTGGGTCCAGTTATCTCTTTCTCCTTACCTGTTTCTCCCTTTTATTATAGGAATGTGTATTCTATGCCTACCCCACCATTGTGTTTTGAAAGTAGATAACTTGTTTGATTTCATGGGTTATAACAAGAGAATAATTTGCTTCAGGACAAATTTTTGCCTTGAATCTCACCCATATCTGATTTAGATGACAGAACATTGGACTTTGGACTTTCCAGTTGATGCTGTAATGAGTTAAGACTTTGGGGCTATTGAGTAGAATAAATGTATTTTGCATGTGAGAAGAACATAAATTCTGAGGATTAGGGGTGGAATGCTGATTCGAGTGTGTCCCTCAAAGTTCATGTGATGGAAACTTAATCCTAGTGCAACAATGTTGAAAGGTAAGACTTTTTTTTGAAACAGAACCTCAAGCTGTCACCCTGGACAGAGTGCCATAGCATTATAGCTTACAGCAATCTCCAATTCCTGGGCTCAAGCGAGTCTCCTGCCTCTGCCTCCCAAGTAGCTGGGACTACAGGCACCTGCCACAACACCCAGCCATTTTTTGGTCACAGCCACCATTGTTGTTTGGTGGGCTGGGCTGGATTCAAACCCGCCAGCTCAGGTGTACATGGCTGGCGCCTTAGCCTGTTGAGTCACAGATGCTGAGCCCTGAAAGGTAAGACTTTTTAAGGGATGATTAGGTCATGAAGTTTATGCCTTTATAAATGGATTTACACCATTGTTGAGGGAGAGGTTTGGTTATTGTGGGAGTGGGTTTCTCATAAAAGGATGAGTTTGGCCTCCTTCTCCTGACCCCCATGCATGCCCTTGCCTTCCACCATGGGATGATGTAGCAAAAAGGCCCTCACCAAATGTGAGCTTCTTAACCTTGGACTTCACAGCCTCCAGAGCAGTGAAGAAATGAATCTCTTATTCTCTTTCATATTTACATGGATGGAGCTGGAACATGTTCTCCTTAGCAAAGTATCTCTAGAATGGAAGAAAAAGTATCCAATGTATACACCCCTAATAGGAAGCAAATTTATATCTTTCAAGTGAAGGCTACAACCCAATTATTGCACAAGAAGACAGGGAAAGGGGAGAGGGAGGAAAAGGGAGGGAGAGGGTGGGGGGAGAGAGGATAAAGGGTGAGATCACACTTGTGGTGCATATTTGAAGGGTCAGGAGAAAACTTCTAAATATGGATCAAAAATGTTTTCACATAGTAAATGAGAAAATCTCATGAATGTTATGTCAATTAGATTGATAAAAATATCTCAGATTGTATGTGAAGCCCGCACACTGTACCCCATGAATGAATTATTATACACAGCTATGATTCAATTTAAAGAAAAAAAAGAAAGAAAGAAAAGAACAAATAACTCCATTTCCATGTGGGCCAGAGACTTGAATAGAAACTTCTCTGAAGAAGACAGGTGCATGGCCTACAAACACCTGAAAAAATGCCCATCATCTTTAATCATCAGAGAAATTCAAATCAAAATCACTTTGAGATATCATCTAACTTCAGTAAGATTAGCCTACATAACAAAATCCCAAAACTACAGATGTTGGGGTGGATGTGGAGAGAAGGGAACACTTCTACACCATTGGTTGGAATGCAAGCTAATATGACCTTTTTTGGAAAGAAGTTTAGAACTACCGTTCAATCCTGCAATTTCTCTACTCTGTGGTTCTCAACATTCCTAATTCCGCAAACATTTAATACAGTCCAAAGGAGTCGCAACCCACAGGTTGAGAACTGGTGCTCTACTAGGTATATACCTAGATAATCAAAAATCATTTTATTATAGCTGGGTGTTGTGACAGGCTCGTGTAGTCCTAGCTACTTGTGAGGCAGTGGCAAGAGAATTGCTTAAGCCCAAGAATCTAGGTTGCTGTGAGCTGTAATGCCACAGCACTCTACTGTGGGCAACAAAGTGAGACTTTGTCTCAAAAAAAAAAATCTACAATGTACAGAATTATGATTCAATAAAATTATTAAAAAAATCCAAAAAAAAAAGGCCAAAATCTATCTTACCAACATAGCTGTAAAACTTAAAAATAAGATATTTGCAAACATAATCCAGCAATAAATAAAAAGACAATACATCAAAAAAAAATCATTTTACCACAAAGACGTTTGCACCAGAATGTTTACTGCAGCCCAATTCATAATTGCCAAGACATGGAAACAGTCCATCGACCTATGAATGGATTAACAAATTATGGTATATGTACACCATGGAATACTATGCACCATAAAAAAAGATGAGGAAGTCACATCTTGTATGTTTACCTGGATTGAGCTGGAATATATTCTTCTCAGTTAAGTATCTCAAGAATGGGGGGGAAGTACCCAATGTACTCAATATTACTATGAAATAAATTTATAATCACCTACACACTCATACGAATGGTAAGACATAACTATAGTCCAGAAAGTAGAAAGGCAGATGAGAGGGGAGTGAGGAGCTGGAAGAAGGGATGGTATTTGGGGGGACCTCACCTACTGTGCATAATGCAATGGTACATTTCAAAGCTATTAAGAAAAGAGTATAATTATCTTACCACAACAAATAAGTAAGCGAGGTGATAGATGTGTTAATCAGTTTGATGTAAGCATTTCACATTGTATATCAAATCAGTACACTGAACCCAATAAATGCATCATTGTACACAATTATGATTTAATAAAAAAAAGTTTTTTAAAAGACATGTTTAGAGTGGTGACCAGCAGCATCTAGACACTTTTGATTACAGTAAACTACTGCTTAAGCAATGTTAAACAAAGTGTCCACTTAGGTAACTGCGCAAGCTGTTTCAGTTTCTTCCCAAAGTACCACCAGTGTAGCCAGTTTTCTACAGTGTACCACATCTTTTAAGATCCCCCACAGGTAAAGTTAAGAGATGTTAAGTCAGGAGAATGTGCCGGAAACTCAACTGCATGTTTTTGTCCTGTCCATTGTCCTGGCAAATTCTCAAGGTAAGCTCTTATATCTTGGTGCATGTAATAATCTTGGGATGAAAATTTTCTATTTTACTGTTTTAGAAATGCGTAAACTGCTTGTTCTGCTCACTCTTTTCTCACATGTACATTGTTTGGTAGAATTTTGTGGTGTGTGTGTAAGCTATTTCACCACCACAGCAGAATAAGCAGGATTTGTTGCTGTGTGAGGCCTCCTGGACCTTCACTTGGGCAAATCACACACAGCACAACGCATCTCACTCTTATCACAAATGTGTATAATAGTTAGGTGTCTTGGAGGTTTTGTTGCATACGTATTCCTCCACTGTCATTGTACTTCCACAACATTCTTGAATTTCAGATACCTCTTCAAAATGCTCTTGTGCTCCTCAAGCAACCATCTTTCCACCATTTTTGTTGACTTTCCTGCCCAACATATGGTGACACCAGCATTCATTTGATTAACACCATCTTTTGAGTGAACGTCACACTACACATTGCTACCATAATTCATTCAAAATACTTCTAAAAGTAATACAAGGTCTGACAATTAAGTTTGTGAATTTGCCACCTTGTACTTATATTGGCACCACTGTACAAAAAACTCAGTAAGGTTTCATAATGATGGTATATCATTGTCTAGTAGCTGTGTTCATCTTGATGTGTGGTGGTGTCTTGCTGAGTAGCGTTCATTGTTTTTATTGTTTTTGTATGTTTTTGTGTGCCATTGTGAAAATGCTGGAGCTTGAATTAGAGCAATGAATAAACATTAAATTTCTTGTTAAACTTAGCAAGAGCGAAAGTGAAATCAGAGACATGTTATTCCAAGTTTATGGGGATAATGCCATGAAGAGAATGGCAGTGTACAAATCGGTTAAATGTTTTTTTCTGAGAGGAGAGGAAGCATCACCATTAAAGAGAGGTCAAGGCAGCCAGTAACGAGCAAAACTTATAAAACTTCATCAAATTGTGCACCAAAATCATTGGATAACTATGAGAAGCATAGCACACCAAGTAAATATCAATAGAGAAATAGAAAAATTTTAACTAAAAAGCTTGGCCAAGAACTCATGACTCTTGCACCAACACACATGGCACTCTGAGAGAGTTTTTAGCCAGTAAATAAATAAATATTTTGAAACACCGTCCCTACTCACCTGATTTGGCCCCCCATGATGTTTTTTACCCAAACATATTGAAAGGAAGAAATTTGGGTGACATTCAGGACATTAAGGATAACATACAGCTCTGATGGCCTTTCCAAAAAAAGAGTTCTAAAATTGCTTTGAAGGGTAGACAGACTTCTGCCATTAGTGCATAGCTTCCCAAGAGGAGTACTTCAAAGGAGACTGTATAAATATGTGAGTATTTGTGTATGTGTCACCCATATATAATTTCAGTTGTGTACTCACACTCATGCAAACACCCTGCACATAAATATTTACACTCATAATCATAAATGCTCATGATAACACACACTAGTATGAACACACAATCACACTCACCTTTATAAAATCAATCTTCATGGTTATGATATGTGAGTATCCATATAAAATACAAACACATATTTATACACACAGAGAGAAGAATTGTTATCTCCAGACTTCTGGATACCAGAAAATGAAGACTGTTTTTCATTAAACTTACAGTTAGTGTAAGAAACGAGAGTGGTTATGTGCGGAATATGTTGCCTCTAACATCTCAGTTGTGCTAAAAATAGTAACAGTGGAGAATGGACAATGGATTTAGAATAAACTCAGTACTGGTCTATTGGAAAATTCAAATAACCAATTTTGTCTCTTAAATTTTATATTTCTTCTTTAATTCCATAACCAAAAAGCAGTCCTTACCAAAAATTCAGCTACAATAAATGTACAGAACTCTGGTGACTATTTAATGCAGTTGAACTGAGAAAGTATCACTGGCTTTGGGATAATTAAAATAGCAGAATGTGCTTGTTAAGTCATGTGATCTTGATATATTTATTTGTGATAAAGACATTTATAGCAACCTCTTTCTTATAGAAAAATTTTGTTTAGATTTCTACTACTTTAGGTAAATACTCACAAAGTCTACTTGATTAAAAAGTGTTCATATCATACCCAAATTAATTTAAATTTAGTTATAAAAATAAGTCCAAGGACAAAGAGTCCAATGATTTCTTTTTGGATTTGGGGGGGGGGTGTTGTTTGTTTGTTTGTTTGGCAGAGACTTGTTCTGTCACCCAGACTAGAGTGCCATGATGTCATGTATAGCTTACAGCAACCTCAAACTCCTAGGATTAAGTGACCCTACTGCCTCAGCCTCCAGAGTAGCTGGAACTACACTCATGTGCTCCCATGCCTGGCTAAGTTTTCTATATTTTTAAGACACAGGGTCTTGTTCTTGTTCAAATTGATCTTGAACCTCTAAACTCAAACCTGCCTCAGCCTCCAGAGCACTAAGATTATAGGTGTGAGAAGCCATACCCAGCCTCCAATGATTTCTAATGCAAACTATGTCATACTCTTTCTTTTACTCTATCTCATCATGAATACTTTGCAAGGCAATTTCTTTGTTTAAACTTTCTATCACTATAGGTCAATAATGGTAAAGTATATTTAACTAAAAAATGTCTGTATCATATCCGAATTAATTTAGTTATAAAAATGAGTCCGATAATTTCTAGTGTAAACTGTGTCATATTCTTCCTTTTATTCTTATATCATTAGTAATGTTTTACAAGGATTTTGTCTTGTTCCATTTACCTGTTGAGTCATTAAATAATGGTATAGTGGAGGAATCTGAAAATGAAGAATTAACTTGATTTTGAGTGCAATAACTTGAGGAAGCCTGGAATACACTGAGATAAATGTGCATTGTTGCCAGTCCCTCGTGAATCAAACATACTTCTTTCATATGAGACCCTGTCTTTCGTAACGATCATGAAAAAGTAAGAGTCTCTCCAAAACACTTCAACAATCTCCTTGGAGATTGGTTGGTAATTAGTAACTGGGATAAAAGTTTTGTTGTTTTTGTTCTGTTTTGTTTTGTTCTGTTTTTGAGACAGAGTCTCAAGCTGTCACCCTGGGTAGAGTGACGTGGCATTACAGCTCACAGTAACCTCCAACTCCTGGGCTCAAGCGAGTCTTCTGCCTCCGCCTCCCAAGAAGCTGGGACTACAGGCGCCCGCCACAATGCCTGGCCATTTTTTGGTTGCAGCTGTCATTGTTGTTTGGCGGGCCCGAGCTGGATTCGAACCCGCCAGGTCAGGTGTACATGGCTGGCAACTTAGCCACTTGAGCCACAGGCGCCAAGCCAAAGTTTTGTGGTTTTTTTCCAAATTCGGAAAATTTCATTTCATTTTATTTGTTTAAGTAAATTTATTTCAGGTTACTGTGAGGGTACAAACAACCACATCAAAATATTTGCTTTTCAAAGATTTTTTTTTTAATTTCAGATTAAGGTGAGGGTACAAACAATGTTTGCATTTGTTAGGTAAAGTCCCTGTTGTAGTTGTGTCCCACTCCCCAGAGATGTACCATATACCCTTATATTGTTCCCATTAGATTGAAGGACACCAATTTCCCTCCCACCTGCCCTCTCCCCCCAACTTGAATTGAGTTTTTCTCTTGTAGGGACATATATTAGTTCATCTCCTGGCTTCATATTAGTATTGAGTGCATTGAATACTTGCTTTTCTATTCTGGTGATACTTTACTAAGAAGAATGTGTTTCAACTCCATCCAGGTTAATATAAAAGATGTAAAATCTCCATAGTTTTAAAGGCTGGATAGTATTTCATGGTCTACATATACCACAGCTTATTAAACCATTCATGGGTCGTTGGACACTTAGGTTGTTTCCACATCTTGGCAGTTATAAATTGAGCTGTAATAAATAATCT
>CAUYON010127870.1:0-14413 GCA_963573935.1 Arctocebus calabarensis | reverse complement strand
AGGAACCCATACACCTATATCTACCCTGAGACTAAAGGCCTAAAGGAGGAGATGGGGAAAGACTGGGAGAGAAACGGAGAGAGCTTCTCTCTCCCCACTAGAATTCTCTCCCTCTACCAGGAGCCTTAATGTTTTCTGTATTCTTTTCTGTGAATAAATTCTATCTTACAAAAAAAAATATATATATATATATGGCCTTAGGCCTGTTAAAGATTTAGTATCTCATTGTTACAAAGAATAATTCCAAAAGGAAAAATATATGGAAAGTGTGTCTGACCTCTCTTCTCAGGTCCACAACTCAACTTTAAGGTTTTTCTGGGGTCCCTTTGGCCAAGGGAGTGGCGTCCATTCGGTCTTCTGGGGAGCTTAAGATTTTTACCTGACCCTTTTTTCTCATTCTGAAATATTTCCTTTAGAATAAAATTACTTTATTTTATTCTGAACAACAACAACAAAAAAAATAGTGTGCCATTTAAAATTGCACATGAACTTTATGGATGCCCTGTGTTTAGTGCCCCCCTCAAGTCTCACACATGTCTCTTCTGGACTACTCTAGTCTTTTATAGCTCCTGCACACTTGACAATGTTCACTGGACTTTTCTTAATGGTTCCACTGATCCCCAAAACTGGATTACTTAATTAGTGGTATCAGAGAGTGGATCAAGCACTAAGACTAGATATGTCTGAACACATTCACTATGAAGAATGTACTCTTTTCCACTGAAACTACCCAAAGAGGACTCCTCCCTCCAAGCTTATTCCCTGGGTCTGTAGCTACCCTTTTTCATCCTGGTTGAGTCCCAGGTCAAGAACTTCTGAAGAAAGATTCTGATGAGATAATAACTCTTTCTCATTCCTCTTATTCCCATCAAAAAAAAAAAAATTCTTTTTGTTTGTAGTGCTTTGATCTTCCTAAGAGAACTAATGATCTTGGAAGGACAAGGCTTGTACTGAGAACTCAAGAACATCCTGCTTCCTGCAGTGTGGAGCAAAGCTGGGTCTTGAAGGAACTGGACCATTTCTACTCTGAGCCTATCAGCCTGAAAAGGGACGACATGCCACCACAAATTGGGTCATGATCTATCAATCCAGTGCTCAGTCCCCATCCAGACATTCCTACACCAAAGATAAACTCCTGGGTCTCAATGCAACTTATATAGAAAGAAATGTGCCTCATATTTTGGCCTGGCCTCCACTAGGAATCCTCCTAAATCAAAATATTAAAGTTGATAAATAATTTGGGATGTCATTTCATCTTTTCACTCGACTTCTCTTCTTCCAGTCAGCAGAGGAATAGATTACATTTTTGTGGGTTATGATAACATGTCATAAAATGGAATTAAATCAATGCTTGTTGATTGCATCAATTGGGAACAATTGTACATTTAATAAATGACTAGCATAGGTTTGGATTCAAGAGCAGATGGTCACAGAACCTCACATTAACAGAAAAAATAATCCAGAAAGGGGAGAGTAATAATAATAACTAATATTTTCTCCATGAAGACTTAAAAGGCCTCTTTTTCCCTATTTTACAAATGGAGAAATGGATGAACAGAGTTAATTTATTCAAGGTCATGGCACAAATAATCACTGCAGCTGGGATGGGGAGCCAAGTAGCTTGACACCAAGGCAAAGGTTCTTTCCACCTCTGCTATATTGCCTCACCCTAATTTGCACCCTTGTGTGTCAGTATGTGTACCTGTGTGTGAACCAGAGATTGTACAGTCACTGAAGAAAGACACCAATGTTTCCCTATCTCCCTCAAGACCAGCACTGTCCAATACAACTATAATATAAACCACATAGATATGATTAATTTTCTAGTAGCTACATTTTTTAAAGTTAAAAAAAGATGACATTAATTTAGTGATATATTTTATTTAACCCAGCATATTCAAAGTATTATCATTTCAAAATAGAATTGATGGACATAATTACTACCAAGATATTTTTAATTCCTGTTTTCATTCTAAATTTCCCAGCACATGGCAAGATGTACTAGCCATATTGGAATAGCTACTTTTGGGCAACACAGATCTAAACCAAAAATTTTACATGTAGGAAAGCTTCAGAAAACACCACTATTTAGATATTTCCAAATTCCTGTTAAATTAGAAACCTGTAGTTTCTAGGCTAGGCTTTAGTGTGTGTTTGTTTAAATACCAGGATGCTTCTAGGATGTAGCCAGACCACCAATTCCTGTACAAAAATTCCATATTCTTATTTCCCACATGTTGATTACCTTGTACAGAGCCTAGGCATCCAAAATATGTTTCATAGAGAAATGAGTATATGTGGAGGCTGCATTGCCCTAAGTTCTAGTCCTAACTGCTCTTAACTAGCTATGTGATCATGACCTTATGCCAATAACTTCTCTCTGAGCCTTGTCCGTAGCAACAACCCTGTGTATTCGCTGCTTTTTTAGCACCTTCCATCTCTGAAATAAGTAACCCACCATCCATGTGCTGGGCACCTACTACCCTCTGCAGTCAAGAAGTGCATGTCCTTTTCACAAGGTCTTCACCTCTATCTAAAGCCAACAGCCTGGAATCCACAATGTCAGGGTACCCTGCTCCTCGGCACTTGCTCAACATGTGTAATCGCTGTGTCGATGGCATTTCCATGGCCACAGGAAATTTAAATTGCATCTTTTGGGTCTTAATATACATTTCTGGGCCATTATGCATGCAGCTCCTAAGAGGAGGGCATCTGCTTGGCATGCTCTGCAGTCTCATTGATAACAAGGGAACATTTGTAGCACAAGGACAGCTACGTCTCTGGAAGCTGCAGGTTCTGCTTAGAGATGGGCAGGTGAGGGGGAGGAGAAAAGAGGGAAAATGTCTTTCCATGGGAGCAACATTAGCACCTGTGGTTTTTTGAAAACATGAAAAAAAAGCACTGTGAGCCTTCAATTAAGTCCAGGAATCCTGAAATGTTTGAGAATCCATTTGAATACATGTAATGACTAGAAGGGAAAGAGGAGGGAGGAGGAACAGAGCGACACTATTAGAAGTCTTTTGAGTAAACTCGAACTCTGAGCAGGGCATCAGACTTCTGTAATAAGCACTGCAGAAGTACTGGCACTTTCACGCCTCTCTGTTCCTGGCTCCCAGCATGTTCCTCAGTGCTGGCCATATGCCCCAGGCACACTAGGGCAACTGCTTGAATGGGCTAAAATCCCTTAAGACTCCAGGTATTTATTTGCACATGCTTTTTTCCCATTTTCACTTTCTAAATTTGACCCAATCTTTAAAACTCACTTGGATGCCATTCCCTCCAGAAAGTGATTTTTAACTTACCCCAGCAAGTTGAGTCTGGATCAGAGATCTAACTGCTGTTTTCTTCCAGTTTCCAGCTCACTCTTATCACTACTCCTTCACCACATAGTACCAGTCCCAAGGATCTTCTTTCCAAAGGAATGTGATCTCTTTGAGATTGGAGGTATTATCTTTTGCCCTATGTCCCTGGCACATGAGGTAGAAGGTAGCAGGCTTTTGATATAAAGAATGAGGGATGGAGGGGAAAGAGGAGGAATGAAGGGAGAGAAGAAACACTTAATGAATGGGCGACACCTGTGGCTCAAGAAGTAGGGCGCTGGCACCATGTACCTACCAGAGGTGGCAGGTTCAAACCTGGCCCTGCCAAAAAATTGCAAAAAAGAAAAGAAAAGAAAGAAACACTTACTGAATGATATGTATGAGTGAGTTACAGACCAAATTAGGTCCCCTCAAAATTCATATTTTAAAGCCCTAATCCCCTAATATGACAGTATTCAGAGACAAGGACTTTAGGAGGTAATCAAGATTAAATGAGGTCTTGAAGGTGGGGCATTTGTCCACTAAAACTTGTGTTCTTGTAAGAGAAGGAAGGGATGATTATACTGTGTTAACAGCCACACATCTGGTCCACGTCTGTCAGCTGCCAGCCTGCCCTTGTCCTGCTACTCTCTGGAGAGGCTTATCAAGAACTCACCATAGTTAAAACCCACTGGTTTAGAATTTTACCAAATAGCTGCTGGCCTAAGCTAGTTAATTTCAGGTCAAAAACCATTTGCTAAGTACCTTGTATATACTTCTCTGCCAGAAGCTGAGGATACACTTTAAAGAAGATGTGGTCATTGGCTTTGGGGAATTTACAATTTCTAAAGAAAGACAGACAAGTCCTTGAGCAACAGGCACCACTCAACTGGAAATTTTTTTTTCGCAGTTTCGGCCAGAGCTGAGCTTGAACCCGTCACACCCGGTATATGGGGCCAGTGCCCTACTCCTTGAGCCTCAGCTATGTTAAATAGTAGAATGTAAGCACTCCAATTTGTACAAATAATCAACACAGTGAATCCCACAGAGACATAAATGTATTCGTGATCTATGAATATATGACTTAATAATAAAAAAAAGACAGGCAAGTACATAAGCAACCCCAAAAGTGTGTGACAAGTGTTAAGGTGATAAGAAGGAGCTCTGGAAGGACATAATGCAGCTTCAAGGGAAAGAAAAGGGTCCTGGAGATTAAAGTTTTGGTGCAATGAGCTAGCTTGACAAAGAAAGTCATTTTGGAGTTTCCTTCAACCAAATAAATTCCTTGAAAACTTGGCACACACTGATGGCCAAAATTTGAAAAGGTGGCAATTCTCTTTTGCCAAAGCGTTGTGACTAGGCAAAGATTCTGGAACTTCCACTATGTGATCTTCCACTATGTGTACAGTGTCTGCTCTTAAGAATGCCACAATAGAGTTATCCCATTTGCAAGAAACTCTTTGGATAGTAGAAAAGATACACATTCTACTGAAAGGTTGTACAACAAGTGCCATGACCAGGGCGGGCCCAGGGAACGTAGAATAAACAAACCCAATCCTTCCTATTAAACCAAGCAAAGTATTGCAGAGGTAGTGATGGGTTTTCACACCCAAAAGAACAGTCAAAGCAGCAGGAGAAATAGGTAGTGAGTCAGGAAAGACTAAAGGAACTCCATGAATTGGTCCCCTTTTAGGCTCCTCTGTGTCTGAACCCACTTCTATGTTTTGGCATCTCCCTACTTTATAAATGCTGATTAGAAATTGAGCCCCACCTCCCTCTATAGATGCTAAAAATTTATAGACACTTGTTTTCTTCCTGTATTCCTAGTGCCTGAGCCATAAAATATGAGTTATACTCACCCAAACAAATGCATTTGCCAAGGATTTTGAACTTGGAGTAAATAATGCAAGAGGTAGGACAGGGGAATAACCTGTTCTGATGATAGCAGTGGGGGTATGAGCTGAATTTTGGGCACTGGAGACAGCAGTGTTGGGGGAAGAGAGGAGGGGTCATGTAGTGCAAAGGTTGCTGGCTATCTTTACCAGACTAGTCTACTAGGTGATTTTGTCTGTGGTTTTTCCTCATCACTTCCCTTTATTCCACCATTTTTGCCAAGTCCGACTCCCCCGACATCTTGGGGACTTGGAGAGTTACTCTCTAACTCCCTAGGCTGTATTCCCAAATGTGGACCTTGAGATAGGGGCTCAGGAAATGATCCTGGAAGGAAACGGTGAAGGAGTAGAGAAGTGAAACAGAAAAATAAAGAAAAAATAGGGGGTACATGACTATCAGCTTACTACTAGGGAATCTTAGAGCTCGATCATTTTGAAACATTCTTTAGAATTGTTCTACCTGAGGAATGAGGAATGTGGATGTCCTTTTAATGAAATGACCTTTTATTTTCTTTTGTATGTATATTCAGTAGCTGGATTGCTGGATCAAATGATAGGTCTACTATACTTGCAAGATGTGGAAACAACATGCTTGCATTCCATGCAATACTACTCGTATTTTATTAATCTATTCACATACTGGTAGGCACTTGGTTTGTTTTCACATTTTAGCCTATAAAAAAATGATGACCTAATATCTTTTGTGACAACCTACATAGAAGTGGAAACCATTTTTCTAAGTGAAACACTATAAGAATTTAATACACATACTCACTAACAAGTTGGAACTAATCAATCAACACTTAAGTGTACATATGAAGGTAAATCTCAATACAAATTAAGCTAGGGAAGAAGAAGGAAAAGGATGGATTAGTTCACATCTAGTGGGTTCAGGGCACATTATCTGGGTAAAGGACACACTTATATCTTCAACCAATCTGTACAAAAACGAAGTGTGTAAACAAAACATGTGTGGCCCCTAATAGTCTGAAATTTAAAAAAAAGAATTTCAGAGAAAATTAATAAAGTTGTCTATTGAGTTGCTGAAGGAGACAAAATATGTCTATTCATTATTGGATGAGAACTGCTTTGAGGAGAATCAACTCCCTGGAACTTCCAGTCTACCCATAAGAAAGTCAGGAAAACTCCTGCAGGCAAAGGATCACACATGCTCTCAGCAGGGTACCCTCAGTTTTCATGGGAGTGGGAAGGATGAATGCCAAGGTATATGGTTGGGCATCTTCAGCAACTGCTGCACTATTACTCCAGCACATTATTTTTGCTTAAAGTAAGTCTCATCAATTTCCATTGCTTGCAAGCAAGAACCCGGGCAGAATTAAAGCATGGGACCGAGCAGAAGAAGATTATGTAAGCAAAGCTAAAAGTCTGAAGTTTATCCTTACAAAGATGGGGAGCTCTAAAAAGGTTTCAAGTAAGGAAAATAAATCAGATTTATATGTTAGAATGCTGTCTTAGATGGGAGTAATCTGAAACCATTGACACCAGTAAGGAAACTGTTTTATTACCTGAATAAAGATGATAAGCCATGTACCCTACAAACCTCATTGTAGTGAGTCTCAAAGTGAGCTCAGTTAATAGTCTCAGCTACATAGACATCAGATCTTATTGCAGCAATAGGCTTATAAGTTATAGCCTTTAAAAAGTTTAATAACAGCATAAAATATTTCTGCTATCATGACCGCAATCAACCGAGGACAATTTTTCATAAAGTCCATTCCATTGAAGTTTATTTTGGGGTTTGTAAGTTAGCAGAACAGTCTCATATATTAAAACTTTGCTTTTTCAGGAGTTTTTCTTCCTTTTCTTCCTTCCTTCTTTCCTTTCTTCCTCAGATATTTATAAATATGTATGTATAAATATTCTGACTCATGCCATAGGGCTCTGTTGGAAGTAGAAGGGGGGCTGTCTTAGTCTATTTGTGCTGCTATACCAAAAATACCTGAGATTGGAAAAGCTACAAAGAACAGAAATTTATTTTCTCACAATCCTGGAGGCTGGAAAGTTCAAGATCAAGGCCCTGGCAGGTTCTGGTGAGAGCTGCTCTCTCTTTCCAAGATGGTGCCTTGATGCTGGCTTCTCCACAGGGAAGAAAAATTGTGTCTGCTTGTAACAGAGGGATGCATAAAGTCTGTTTAGAAGGGTCTTAATCCCATTCGTGAGGAGAGGAGCCCTTGTGACCTAATCCTCTCTATTAAGGATCTTACCTCTTAAAATCATCACCTTGGCTAGAAGGTTTCAGTAACTGAGTTTTAGAGGGGCCATATTGAAATCATAGCACATCTTCATTTTATGCATGAGGAAAATTGATGCCTAGGAAGAATCACGTAGACAAAGCAGTATGCCTCTTTTTCTCTTTTTACTAATTTTCCCCTATACTTTTCTTCCTATTCCCCATGCACTGATACTTTACTTATTCTCCTTAAAGTTGAACAGGAGAGAAAAACCCTAAGGAAAATGTGAAGGAGGCAAAGCGTGTCATTGGGTTCATTCATCTGTCATCATACCCATGCCTACATGGATCCAGTGGTAGATCTGGTCTTCCCAGCTCCTTTCCTATTCACATCTCATCTCTGCATCTGAAATGAGCCTTCCAGAATTTGAAGGGGCCTCAGAGCCAGTCTGGTTCGTTTCTTTCTTTCTTTTTTTTTTTTTTTGAGACAGAGCCTCAAGCTGTCACCTTGGATAGAGTGCCATAGCATCACAGCTCACAGCAACCTCTAATTCCTGGGTACAAGTGAGTCTCCAGCCTCTGCCTCCCAAGTAGCTGGGACTACAGGCACTCGCCACAATGCCTGGCCATATTTTGGTTGCAGCTGTCATTGTTGTTTGGTGGGCCCAGGCTGGATTCGAACCCACCAACTCAGGTGTACATGGCTGATGCCTTAGTCTGTTGAGCCACAGGCGCTGAGCCGGTTCATTTATTTTTAAATGTCACAAGACATGGAATTAGAGGATCCCTATTATGCAACTCCTTTGAATTGCTAACTCTGTTCTTCTATAAAATATTATTGCAACAAAAGAAAAAAACTTAACCTGAACCTGAGAGAAAACATGTTCAATAATGTCACGAAGATGAATTCTGCAAAATCCAAACTATCACAAACTCTAGAACAATCAATCCAGTATCTTCAACAATACCATAGCCATGACAAATGAATAACAATAAAAGTTTCAAGAACAACCACCACCCAAAGAAAAAAAAAAGATAGAGAAAAGACATAAAGGGACAAATATTGACCAATTATCTTGTATGAACCTTATCTGGAATATAATTCAAACAAACTAAAAAAATGCACTATGCATCTAATGATATTTTATAATTATTATAGGATTTTTGAGATGTGATTATTACATTGCAATATATTTTTAAAAATAAAATAGTCTCTTTTAAAGATATATGTTGAAATATATGTAGAATCTGCTTTGTCCGCTTCAAAAAATTTGGTGTGGATGTGGGGAGCAGGTGGGTTTATAGATGCAATAATAAGGCCAAGAGTTGATCATTGTTGAAACTGGGCAATGGAGATATATGAGCTGATTATACTATTCTTCCTAGTTTGGGACACTTCTTAATTTGAGATAGTTCTAATTTTTTGTAATAAAAAGTTTTAAATCATACTACTTTCTTTACATTTTTCTCTTTCTTCCCTGCCCCCCCAACTCTTTTTGATGCTATCTGTCTCCACCTCTTGCAACAAGTAGATAATTTTGACAGTAACCGTGGCCTATTGCTTGCCCATCCTTCTGTTATTCTCTACCTAAAGAGCAGCAGTTCTCAACCTGTGGGTTGCGACCCCCAAGAACTGTATTAAAGGCTGGCGGCATTAGGAAAGTTGAGAACTAGTGCTCTAGGGTGACCTTTCCTCTCTTTACTACTTACTCATCCCTCGAGACCCAGTACTAGAGTATTATCTATGAAACGTCTTTCTCACCTATATCCCAGTACTTAAATTTTATTGCTTCCCTGAGCATCCATGCACAATCTGTGTACCTCCATGGGAGCACCTACACCAGTATATCAGGACAAGTAAAGCATAGATCTTACATCTGCACCAGAGTATGAGTCCCTCCCCCATTGCTCTGTCATTCAGCCATGACTTCGTGCGTACCTTCTGTGTGTCAGACGCCATGCATCTGTGAATGAGATGGAGATGAACTAGACTCAGTCTCTATCCTTAGGAGGTCCTCCACCATTTGTTGAGACAGATAACAGCTCCATTTTGTGACAACATGGAGAGAGGTGTGCCAGGTTGCAATGGAAACATACAGAGGAAGGGCCTAACAAAGCGGATGCATGGTAGTCATTTCCTAAGATAAGACTCGAAGTGTAAAGATGTCCAAATGGCTTGTCAGGGTGCAGCAGGATTTTCTCAGCCAAGACAAGATCACATGGTCAGGTGGCCAGGGAGAGCACAGGGTGTGAGGAGACTGTGTAGCTCTTGGTCTGATGAGGTGGAAAACAGAGGGGTAACAGGATTAAGTACAGAGTTGTGGAACCACATCAAGGAGAAATGAGTCTTTTTGACTGCTGATTCACTAGGGCCTCAGCAATGCCTACCCTACTGCAGGCTCTTGATAAATGTGCACTGTAGTAATCAGCCAAGAGACACAACCACTGATCTTAGAGTATCAATTTGACTCCTGGGTTAAATGAATGCAACACAAAAATGATCAGTGGTGTTATCTTCTTTCCCTTTCCTTCTGTTTCTCTTCATTGGGTCTCATGGAGGTTTGGGCTAAATTCAAGGCAAAGATGAGTCAAGAACAGGCAAGTCTGGTGAAAAGAGAGTAGCTTTCTTATACCTCTGCTGGCACTTTATCTCTGTTGTTCTGGAGCTGTGCAGGGGGGCAGTTTCCAAAGAGTTAACTCCTGGTGGGATTCCAAATCTGCTTCCAGGAGCCCAGCAGCTTCCTCCACCTTTGAATCAATCACAGGAGATTTTCTGAAGCCCTCACTCTAAGTTTTCCTTTGATCATTATCTTGTCCCCTGTTATAAACCCATTCTCTGTCTTGGCCCCAGCCGCAGGGGAGACAAAGTTGAGTGTTAACAGACTGACTGCAGAGTTCTTGGAAACTGTAGCCACTGGGAGGCTGCCTGCTGATGCTTTTGCCCTGTAGAACTTCAAAGGGGGGCTCATACTGTGAAACAGCAGCAGGGAAGAAATGCTGGAAATAGATATACACTCTGCCTCCAGAGGCCTGGCAGTGCTCCCTTTCAGTTCTAAGAAGAGCTGCTCCCACAGGAGCAGGACAGGTATTAGTTAAGGAAACTGGCGCTTGCCAGAGTAGAATTTTTTTTTAATTGAGTCATGTACACATAGATCACGTATACGATAATGCATTTATGGGGTAAAATGTGCTGATTTTATATACAATTTAGAATGCTTACATCAAACTAGTCAATATAGATTTCACCTCATTTACTTAATTATTGTGTTAAGACATTTATACTCTACACTTAATAGAATCGACAATATGCACCACAGGTGTGGTCCCACTATTTACCCCGGAGTAGAATTTTAACCAGTGCTTCTGTTCTGGGAAAGAGGTTTCTCTCCACTGGACCTCAATGTCCTCATCAATAAAGTGAATGGGTTGATGATATTTAGACCTTGAGAATTTATGTGTTCCAGGGGAGATGAATGAATGAATGGTAGACAGATGAGAAATGAACAAAAAGAGATTACATGGATAGTGGCAGATTACCACCAATAGATAATAAAAAAAGGTAATGATAGATGATAGAATTAGATGGATAAGAAAGGGAAAAAGAAAATGAAGAGAGAATAGCAGAAATGCTATGAGAAGATTTGGATCAAGACAAGAATGAGACCTGGAGTTGAATCCTCTTGCACTGGTTATTAGCAGGTATTACTCACTCCCCAAATCTGTGCCCTGTCACATGTTTTAACTTCTCTGGGTCTTAATTTTGTCATCTGAAATCAGAGAAGAATGTTTTACTACTTATCATGCTTAAATAAAATGTATAAACCACTTCTCATTACTTCATAGATGCCTAGTACATGGAAAATAACCAAAAATTATTAGAGTAGGGAAGAAGTCACTTGGTTCTCAGCACATCAAAAGAAAGAAATGTGCAATTGCCAGACCTGGATGTTCATTTGCCTGCCACCATCTCATATGAATGTCTCCCATCTATCTCAAAATCAAAGTCTACCTCAACTGAAAGCTTCATGTAACGTCCAAACTTGTCCCTTGTTCTCCTTATGTCAGGGAGAAGACTGTCGCCCATTCAGCTTTAAGCCAGAAATCTGACAGACATTTGGGATGCTTCCATCTTCCTAACCCTTGTGTTTAATTTATCTTAAATGATTTGACTTCCCAAATGCTCAAATCACCCACTTTCAGCTCTTTGCCAATGCCATCCTAAATCAAGATTTCATGGTCTCTCTCCTGGACCACTCCAGGGCCCTCTAACTATCCCCCTGCCTCACACTTGCCCTCTCTGCCTTTGAACCAATCTCCACACAGCAGCAGAGAGATTCTCTGAAAGTGCAAATGAAAGCAGGCCTCTTGCTTGCTTAAAACCCTTCATTGTCTCTGTCTCCCCTTAAGATATAATCCACATATGTTACCACAGCCAGCCAGGCCCTTTATGCCATGACCCCTGCTGATGTCCTCAGTTTTACCATGCTCTGTGCTTCCTTCTACCCTCTGGGTTCAAACTACATTACTGTTCTTCCATCCCAATAACTATGCCAAATTATTCCTCACTTCAGAATCTTCATGTCAATACTTCCATTCCTTCCAGTCTCATCACTTACCAGCCCATCTCTTGGGCTAATTTTTACTCATCTGCCATTATGAGTATCATTCAAAAGATTTTCTCTGACTCCTGGATTAAATTAGGCTCCTGGTTACACTCTCAGAGTCCTCTATTTTTTCCTCACCAATCTCCATTACAGTGGGAATCTCTGTGTTTATATATAAGATTGCTTATTTCAAATCTGTCACCTGAATCAGACTGTAAAGCCCATGAGGGTTGAACAGCTATTTTTTGCTGTGGTTGTTCACTTCTGTACCCCTAGCACTTTGCCTGGTTCCAAATACATATAAACCATCAAACATTTGTTGAACTGTTCCTTGACTGAATAGCCAATTCAGTCATTTTATCATCAGGGGCTTTCAATGTTAAAATGTGATGTTTTAATGTTTCATTATTATTTCATATTTAAGCCTCAAAAGCACTTGGAAAATAGGATATCTCCAAACTGAATTTCCTAGATGGTTAGAATCAAGAAATTCAAGGTCAAAGGAAATTAAAAGCTTTATCAGATAGAACACAACTATAGCCCAAGATGAAGGAGAAAAAAAGAGTGGGAAGGGACGGGAGGGGTGAGGTTTGATAGAGGGAGGGTAAAAGGTGGGACCACACTTATGGAACATATTGCAAGAGTACAAGTCAAATCTGTCAAGTATAGAACATAATGTCTTAACACAATAATCAAGTAAATGAGGCGAAAGTTATGTTTATTGGTTTGATGTAAGCACGCCAGATTGTATAAAGAAATCAACACATTGTACCCCTCATGTGCATAAATGTATTCATGATCTATGGGAATGTGACTTAATAAAAAAAATAAAAAATAAAAGCTTTCTCATTCAACCCAGGTTCTAGAAATTAAAGTTAATTTAAACTTGGTGACATTTTTTAGAAAAGTAGCTGTGATATGAAAAGTACCAGTGATTATGTTGAAACAGTGGAATTAAAAAGTTTTTTTTACATTTTAAATACTTTCCAATTGATTATTACTTTATTACTCTTAAATGAAAATGATATGTATATATGCATTTTCCCTTCTATGACTCAAGTAACAAATAGGATTAAATCTGTGTGGTTGGTGACAGATTTACCCTCATTTTTGTTCTTATTAGCAGCAGCATTATTACCATAAACAAATATTTACTGATCAGGTACCTGCTTAACATGAAATTCTAGGTTCTCATTTTTGCAAGTGAGGTAACTATAGTGAAAAATGTTTGAGGTTTTTTCCTCCAGGTCACACAACTGATAAATGCCAAAAGCACAACACTAACTTGAATGTCTGACTTCAAACTCTATAAAACGTACAAATTGAGAAACGGAGGCAAATCTTTGCAGCAATTTATCAATAATGGCACAGATTACTAACCTGTTCTACATTTCCATTTCTAGATTCTCAATTTGTCACCAACTGAAATACCTCTTTCCTCTAGGAGCATCTTCTTTCTTAACTATTTCATACTTTATTACTTTTTATTATTTAGGAAAATCAATACCCATTCCATGAAAATAGCTCCAAAATGAAAAGAGATATTAGCCCACAATTCAACCAACCAAAGTCAACATCAGTCATTTTAACAATGCAGATGAGTGAAGTTTCAGGCTAATAATGGCATGTCTACAATAGAGTACAGATTATTGGTGATAACATTTCTTTTTAAAGAAAAAACAGATACCAGTGTGCTTGTTTATTGTTTAAAGTCATCACACAGCGATCAATAACTTCCCTTAAAATGTTGATCAAATAATCATTGCTAGTTAATGTTGACCAACTAATTTAAAAGTTTCAAAGGAGATGTACACAATTTGCCAAAGTTGACTTCAAAACAATATCCAATCCAGTTAATGTTTATAGCCCCAGGGTGCTCACCTCCACTAAAAACCAGCCTTGCACATCAGCCCAAAGGGAAGAATAGCTCATGCCAGAATTAAAGGTGGGTTCCAAGATAAAGAGTAACCCAGCCGGAAAGCTAAGGTTCAAACTCATCTGGTTTCCATTAATTGTGACTGCAACAGCCTCTTCAAAGGCAGAGAACATACCTTCCTCCACACCTAAAAATACAGCTTTCTTCAAGGTAATGAATCTAGGAAAATATACTGAGTCATAGAGTTGAGTACTCAGTTGAAGAGTTGCCCTTTTATGTCAATTTTAAAGAAGTTGTTTGGGGATTTGTTTGTTTGTTTTAATGACACTAATATATGCTTATTGCAAAGAAAAAATAGAAAATGGTAATCATTACAAGTAAGAATTAACTGATACTCTATCATTATAAATGTTTAGCATCATTGAATAAGTGCTTCTGACCTGACGCTGTTCTACCTTTGCCTATTACTAAATACACTAATCAGATTTATGTTTTCCAGAAATGTCATCAAGCCACACGCAATAAAGATGGTTCCAGTCCATGAACCCCTG
>CAUYON010127864.1:0-21458 GCA_963573935.1 Arctocebus calabarensis | reverse complement strand
TTTTGAGACAGAGCCTCAAGCTGTCACCCTGGATAGAGTGCTTTGGCATCACAGCTCACAGCAACCTCCAATTCCTGGGCTCAAGCGAGTCTCCTGCCTCCGCCTCCCAAGTAGCTGGGGCTACAAGTGCCCGCCATAATGCCTGACTGGCCTTTACTCTTTTTTTTTTTTTTTGTAGAGACAGAGTCTCACTTTATCACCCTTGGTAGAGTGCCGTGGTGTCACACTGCTCACAGCAACCTCCAGCTCTTGGACTCAAGCGATTATCTTGCCTCAGCCTCCCGAGTAGCTGGGACTACAGGCGCCCGTCACAGCGCCCGGCTATTTTTTTGTTTTGCAGTTCGGCTGAGGCCGGGCTTGAACCCACCACCTTCGGTATATGGGGCCGGCGCCCTACTCGCTGAGCCACAGGAGCCGCCCTGGCCTTTACTCTTTAATGTGAATTTTTATATTGTTGAGTTTTCTTAAAAAATGCTGTTGGAATTTTATAATAAATTGTATTGAATTTATAAGTTAATTGGGAAAATAGATAGTCTTGATTAATGAAAATATGTTTTTGCACTTAATCATGGTTTTCTTTATGAACTTTATTTCTTTTTTTTATTTTTGTAGAGACAGTCTCACTCTATCACCCTCGGTAGAGTGCTGTGGCATCACACAGCTCACTGCAACCTCCAGCTCCTGGGCTTAGGTGATTCTCTTGCCTCAGCCTCCCAAGTAGCTGGGACTACAGGCACCTGCCACAATGCCCGGTTATTTTTCTGTTTTTACAGTTCAGCTGAGGCTAGGTTTGAACCCGACACCTTCGGTATATGGGGCTGGCGCCCTATTCGAGCCACAGGCGCTGCCCTGTTTATTTGTTTTTGAGACAAAATCTCATTCTGTTGCCCTGGGTAGAGTCCTATGGCATCATCATAGTTCATTGAAACTGCAAACTCTTGGGTTCAAGAGATCCTCTTGCCTCAGTTTTTCTGATTTTAGTAGGACAGGGTCTTGCTCTTGCTCACTTGGTCTCTTTATAAACTTTAGTAATGTTTTATGACTTTTATTAAATTTTGCATGTCATCTATTATATTTATTTCTGAGTTGCTTCTGTGAATGGATCTTTTTTTTTTTGAGACAGAGTCTCACTTTGTTGCCCTCGGTAGAGTGCTGTAGCATCACAGCTCACAGCAACCTCCAAATCCTGAGATTAGGCGATTTTCTTGCCTCAGCCTCCTGAGCAGCCGGGACTACAGGAGCCCGCCACAATGCCCAGCTATTTTTTTGTTGCAGTTTGGCTGGGGCCAGGCTGGTACTGGCCCCACTCACTGAGCCAGAGGCGCCACCCTGAATGGATCTGTTTATATTGAGTTTTTTTCTTTGATTGTTGCTGGTATGTAGGAATGCTGCTGAGTTTTTTTGGTTGTGAAGCAAATTCGGTATGTGGACATTATTGAGATTCTGTTTCAAAAACAAAACAGACTACTTGAATATTTATGTAATTTTTTTTTTTTTTTTGAGACAGACTCTCAAGCTGTTGTACTGGGTAGAGTGCGGTGGCATTACAGCTCACAGCAACCTCCACCTCCTGGGCTCAAGCATTTCTTCTGCCTCTGCCTCCCAAGTAGCTGGGACTATAGGTGCCTGCCACAACGCCCGTCTATTTTTTGGTTGCAGCCGTCATTGCTGTTTGACGGGCCCGGGCTGGATTCGAACCCACCCGAATCCAGGTATATGTGGCTGGCGCCTTAGCCACTTGAGCCACAGGTGCTGAGGCAGATTTATGTTATTTATGAAATTTTTTTTTTTTTTTTTTTTAGAGACAGAGTTTTTACTTTGTCACCCTCAGTAGAGTACTGTGACATCACGGCTCACAGCAACCTCCAGCTCTTGGGCTTAGGTGATTCTCTTGCCTTAGCCTCCTGATTAGTTGAGACTACAGGCGCCTGCCACAATACCTGGCTATTTTTTGTTTTTTGGCAGTTTTTGGCCAGTGGCCTACTCCTTGAGCCACAGGTTTCCCCCCCCCCCTTTTTTTTTTGCATTTTGGTTGGGGCCAAGTTTGAACCCACACCCTCGGTATATAGGGCCGGCGTTGTACTCACTGAGTCATAGGTGCTGCCCCATTTATGAGACTGTTGGAAGTTTGAACACCGATTGGCTATTTTGATATCAAAGAATCGTTAACTTTTAGGTGTGGAAATGATATTCCAGTCATTTTTTTTTAAGGAGTCTATATTTTAGAGATCATATACTGACATTTAATGAAAAAAATATGCTGTGATTTGCTTTAAGGTAATATGAAGGGAGAAAGAATCAGAAGAAAGAGTTTGCAAAAGTGGCTATGAGTGATGGTGACTTGGAGGTTTATTGCTGTTGAGTTTTGTATGGTGGTCTTATATCCAGAAACCTAGCTACATTTTCGTGTTTGTCCTAATGGCTCTTCTGGCCATCTGTGTGTAAACAACTATTTTACCTCTTCCTTTCCAATTCTCATGCCTCTCATTTCTTTTCCTTTTTCCTTCCTTGCTTTTTTCCTTCTTCCATTCTCTTCCTTTCATGTTCATTGATCAGCATGATATTGAATAGTAGTGATGGATTTCCATGGCTTGTTGTTTGATTTAACAGGAAAACATTTGTAGTTTTACCATTAAGTACAAGATTTGGTGTAGGATCATGGTAGATGTGTTTAAGCAGATTAAGGAAGTTCCTGTCTAGTTTGCTGGAAGTTTTTTATTTTTTTTATTTTTTTGAGACAGACTCCAGGCTCACTCTGCTGAGCTCACAGAAACCTCAAACTTCTGGGGTCAAGAGATCTCTTGTTTCAGCCTCATGTGTAGCTGAGACTATAGGTGCCCACCCTGCCCGGCTTGTTTTCTCTATTTTTAATAGTGATGGGGTCTCACTTTTGCTTAGGCTGGTCTTGAACTCCTAAGCTCAAGCAATCTACCTGCTTTGGCCTCCCAGAACACAAAGGCTACTGGCGTGAGTCATGGGCCATTTTCTGTTTCCCTGGGTAGAGTGCAGTGGGATTATCCTAGCTCATTGCAACCTCACATTCCTGGGCTCAAGCAGTTCTCCTACCTCGGCGTACTGAGTAGCTGGGACTACAGGCATGCACTTTGGTGTCCGGCCAATTACATATTATTCTCCTTTTAATATATTAGCATAGCCAGGTATTGTGGTGGGCACTTTTAGTCCCAGCTACTTGGGAGGCTGAGACAAGAGAATCACTTTTTTTATTTTTTTTTGAGACAGAGCCTGAAGCTGTCACTCTGGTGTCCTGTCAAGGGTCCATTTTTCCATTGCTTTTTTTGCTTTGTGACTTTTCCCCTCTGAATCCTTGCTATATTGTCCAGGATAGTCTCTAACTCCTGGCCTAATCAGATCCTCCTGCTTAGCCTCCCAGAGTGCTGGGGGTTAAAAGTGTGAGACAGGCGCGATGCCTGTAGCTGAAGCGGGTAGGGCGTCAGCCACATACACGGGAGCTGGCGGATTCAAATCCAGCCTGGGGCCTGCCAACAACAATGATAACAGTAATCGAAAAATAGCCCAGCATTATGGCGGGTGTCTGTAGTCCCAGCTCCTTGGGAGGCTGAGGCAAGAGAATCAATTGCCTAAGCCCCAGAGCTGGAGGATGTTGTGAGCTGTGAGGCCATGGCACTCTATCCAGAGACTCTTGAGACTCGAGACTCTGTCTCAAAAAAAGAAAAAAAGTGTGAGACAGCATGCTTACCTGATTTGTTTTTATTTTTGGGATCCTGAAGTAAATAAATTCCAGGTCTTTATTTGAAATTTTTATTTATTTATTTATTGAGACAGAGCCTCAAGCTGTCTCCCTGGGGAGAGTGCTGTGGCATCACAGCTCACAGCAATCTCCAATTCCTGGGCTCAAGCGCATCTCCTGCCTTTGCCTCCCAAATAGCTGGGACTACAGGCGTCCGCCACAATGCCTGGCCATTTTTTTTTTTTTTTTTGTGGAGACGGAGTCTCACTCGATCGCCCTGGATAGAGTGCTGTGGCGTCATACTGCTCACAGCAACCTCCAACTCCTGGGCCTAGGCGATTCTCTTGCCTCAGCCTCCCGAGTAGCTGGGACTACAGGCGCCTGCCACAGCGCCTGGCTATTTTTCTGTTTTTGCAGTTCGGCCGAGGCTGGTTTTGAACCCGCCACCTTCGACACATGGGACCGACGCCCTACTCGCTGAGCCACAGGCGCTGCCCCTGCCTGGCCATTTTTTTGTTGTTGTTGCAGCTGTCATTGTTGTTTGGCGGGCCTGGGCTGGATTTGAACCTGCCAGCTCAGATGTACGTTTAAAAAATTTTAGACAGGCTCGGTGCCTGTGGCTTAATGGGCTAAGGCGCCAGCCACGTACACTTGAGCTGGCGGGTTCGAATCCAGCCCGGGCCCACCAAACAACAATGACGTCTGTGACCAAAAAATGTCCGGGCATTGTGGCGGGCGCCTGTAGGCCCAGCTACTTGGGAGGCAGAGGCAAGAGACTCGCTTGAGTCCAGGAATTGGAGGTTGCTGTGAGCTGCGATGCCATAGCACTCTATCCAGAGTGACAGCTTGAGGCTCTGTCTCAAAAAAAAAAAATTTTTTTTTAGACAACAAAAAGTTGAGATAACAGGCTTGGCTCATGCCTGTGATCCCAGCACTCTGGAGACCAAGGTGGGTGGATTGCTTGATCTCACAAGTTCAAGACCAGCCTGAGCCAGAGAGAGAACCTGTCTCTAAAGATAGCTGGGCGTTGTGGCGGGCACCTGTAGTCTCAGCTACTTGGGAGGCTGAGGCAAGAGACTTGCTTAAGCCCAACAGTTTGAGGTTGCTGTGAGCTGTAAAGCCATGGCATTCTACTGAGGGCCACAAAGGGAGACTCTGTTGTAAAAAAGTTGAGAGAACACTGTACCTTCCACCTAGTCATTAAGTGTTAACATTTTTACCCCATTTACTTTATAGACATATTTTAATGTAATGAAGTACAATTTAGCAATAATTTCATAATACATAATATCTATAGTCAGATTTTCTTGTTATTCCAAGAATGTCCCTTGTAGGTTTATTTGGATTAAGGCTTTATACTGTAATAGGTCTACATCTTTGACTTCTTTTATGTGTATTTTTTACAGAGAAGCCCAGTTTTTCTATCATCTTGGTATACTACATATAGTGTATGTCTGTTAAACTAACAATAAAAGCAATGACAACTAATGATTAACAGATTTGCTGGCTCAGAGCCTGTTGCACAGTGATTATAGCGCCAACCACATACACCAAGGGTGGTGGTTTTGAACCTGGCCCGGGCCAGCTAAACAACTGCAACAAAAAAATAGCCAGGCGTTGTGGTGGGTGCCTGTAGTCCCAGCTACTTGGGAGGCTGAGGCAAGAAAATTACTTAAACCCAAGAGTTTGAAGTTGCTGTGAGCTGTGATACGACGGTACTCTACTGAGGGCGACATAGTGAAACTCTGTCTCAAAAAAAAAAAAAAGCCAAAACAAAACAGATTTGCTATGCATCAGATGTGATGGTAATTACGTTAAGTAGGCTATCTCATTTAATCTTCCATGACAATGCCCATTTGGTACTGAGGCTTAGGGGTAAAATGTCTTGCCCAAGGTCGCATATTAATAAGTGTTATATCTGAGACCTAGTTCTGTTTGACAAGAGTGTCGTTGTACCTTAACCAGAACTTTTTTGTAAATCACTTAAGCTAGCTTTTCTCAAATTAATAGTGTCCAAAGAAATCATAGAATTAGGAGGTTTTTTTTTTTTTTTTTTTTTTTTTTGATACAGGGTCTCATTTTGTTGCCCTTGGTAGAGTGCTGTGGCATCACACCTTACAGCAACCTCCAGCTCTTGGGCTTAGGCCATTCTCTTGCCTTAGCCTCCCGAGTAGCTAGGACTACAGATGCAGGCCCAGCTATTTTTTTGTTGCAGTTTGGCTGGGGCCAGGTTCAAACCCGCCACCCTTGGTATATGGGGACTGCGCCCTACTCACTGAGCCACAGGCACTGCCCGAGTTTTATTTTTTTTTAAAGATAGAAGTTCTTTTCTTTCTTTTTTTTTCTTGAGACAGAGTCTCAAGCCGTCCCCCTGGGTAGAGTGCTGTGGCGTCATAGCTTACAACAACCTCCAACTCTTGGGCTCAAGCAGTCCTCTTGTCTCAGTTTTTCTAATTTTAGTAGAGACGGGGTCTCATTTTTGCTCAGGCTTGTCTGGAACTCGTGAGCTGAAGCAATCCACCCATCTTGACTTTCCAGAGTGCTAGGATTATAGGTACGAGCCACCACACCCGGCCTAAAGAGAGAAGTTTCTAAAATATAGGTTTAGATTTTCCATGGAGATTGGTAGTTTTCAAAGTTTTTCTCATGTCATCTCACCAACCAGGTTTTGGAATATTTATAAGAACCTATGTTCAGTTTTTTCAACTACAACTTTGGGGCAGACTTTCTTTCTTTCTTTCTTTTTTTTTGAGACAGAGCATCACTATGTCGCCCTTGGTAGAGTGCTGTGGCATCACAGTTCACAGCAAACTCAAGCTCTTATACTTAAGTGATTCTTTTGCATCAGCCTCCCAGGTAGCTGGGACTATAGGCACCGGCCACACAATGCCTGGCTATTTGTTGTAGTTGTCATTGTTGTTTTAGCTGGCTTGGTCTGGGTTCGAACCTGCTAACCTGGGTGTATGTGGCTGGTGCCATAATGACTGTGCAATGGGTGCTGAGTCATTGGGGTAGACTTTTGACATGTCATTTCCTTTCTGTGGAGGGGTAATCCTGCTTGTCTTGCTTATTTCCAGTTGTGTAGATGAACTGTCTAACGTGTAAGAGGCTGCAGTTTCCTAGATGCTTGGTAGGGACAGTGGAACTTGGTTGCTTTGCTGCCTTCTGCCTTTTTCCTGTCATCTGCCAGGGGCACACCATCTGTTCCAAGTGGTAGGCTGTCTTTCCCTGTCTCTCTGAACACAGTGAAAGAGTTCCTTCTGTCTATTGCTTCCCTGACTGTTTGGCATTTTTCACTACTGTGTTTCCATTTTAGTTGATCATAGTATCCTTCCATTTCTTATACAGGGAATTAAAAATCTGAGTTTCGGCTCGGTGCCTGTGGCTAAACAGGCTAAGGCGCCAGCCACACATACCTGAGCTGGCTGGTTTGAATCCAGCCCGGTCCGCCAAACAACAATGACGGCTACAACCAAAAAAAAAAAAAAATGGCCAGGCGTTGTGGCAGGCGCCTGTAGTTCCAGCTATTTGGGAGGCAGAGGCAGGAGAATCACTTGAGCCCAGGAATTGGAAGCTGCTATGAGCTGTGATGCCACAGCACTCTATCCAGGGTGACAGCTTGAGGCTCTTGTCTTAAAAAAAAAAAAAAAAAATCTGAGTTTCATAATGTCCTTAGATCCTTTTCTTCTTTATTCCTTTTTCATTAGGATTTTTTGCACTGATCACATCTGATTTCCTCTTCTTATACCATCTGGTTTTCTTTTAAGAAGTAATCTTTCTTTTCTGAACTTTTCATAAACATTTTGAATGTCTGCTCTGAGCCAGACATTAACACTAGATCCTATGGAATAAAGAAAAATTATAGAGGTCCCTCAGGAAGTTTGGAGATGAGTGGGTATTCTGATTTGATTTTTAGCAGTGATGGCCAAGGGTTGTTAATGATATATTCTTATGAATATGGTTCACATCAATTGAGTGATTTACTCTGTGCCAGGCACAAATCTAAAGGCTTTACACGGTATGCCTTATTTAATCCACATAACACTAGGTGTCGGGTGGTCTTACTATTCCCATTTTATATGTGAGGAACTAGAGGCAAAGAGCAGTTAAATAAGTTGTCCAAAGTTACATAGCTAGTAATTGGTGAATTTGGGATTTGAATCCAGGTAGTCTGGCCACTGAGCATTCTAGGATTTGTGTTCATACCCCATGCTGTATCCTATACATACAGTGTAAAGTCCCAGAAATTAATTATTTCACAGGGACATACTTTACAAAATTCATTTCCAAACCCCTAGGGGAGAACAATTAATTTCATATGTGGGAATTTCAGAAGACTTCACAAAGATGGCTTTTTTTTTTTTTTTTTTGTAACTTGAGGTTTATGGCATGTAGTTTAGGTAAACACACATACAGGAGAAAAGGGACCGGGAAATAGAGGTGTCGGAAGCAAAGCCGAGTGCCAGAACACATCTGGTCGGGCAGAAGTTTATACAGAGTGTAGTGGGACACCAGGAAAGCTCCGTGTGGATTCATATGCACACGTCTGGAGGCACAAGATCCTTCCACGGCAGATTCAAGAACAAGGAGCTAAGGGAGGAGGCCATTCCTGTCATTCCAGCTTTAGAAGCTGCACATCAAAGACGAGAGTGGCGTGTGGTGGGATGATGGCTGGGTGCCCAGTGGCACCATATGCTTAGTCTGGAGATATAGTCAGTTTGGCTATCTGACCTACACTCATCTGGGCAACCCCTTCTTCCTAGCCTTGGATCACCTCCTGCCTGCCTAGCATAAACTTAAAGGGCTTGTTTCTGTCCTGGGAGAAATCAAATTTCTTACCATCTTTAAGCATCCTGGTGTAGTGTACCATGCAGGTCTGGCTGTGCTTCGGGAAGGTGCACCCGCCTCTGGGGGAAATGGTCTCCACCTGCACTCCGATGGCAGCAGCTGACGCTGATTCGAGTGGGACTTCTCCTTTTTGTTTTTTTTTCCCCTGTGAAGGTTCTTTAGTTAGTATTTCTTCTGGTATATATGGGGGAACTTAACAGATTCCTACCAAGCACTGTCTTGCTGCTCTAATTTAAGCGGGTGTACAGTGTGCAGTATTAGCCTAATTCCACTGAGAAGCAGCCAAGACTCTGAGCAGCAAACCTTCCCCAGACTTGAAGTCCTATAGTGTGGACAAGTCAATATTGTTTCCTTTGCCTGGACTGTTCTCTGATTTTCTGGGCATGCATGTGCAGTCATTCTCCCTCTTAGGTGGGAGTCTTACTCTCTGCAGTCCTTTCCTTCAGGGAGCTCTAGGTTGTTGTTGGCTTATCTTATAACTAGCAGCATTGTTTTTCAAACTTGGAATTCAAACTTGGAAACCAAACTTGGAAACGTGAGGACCATCAACTCCACCCTGTCACTGTTTGTAGTTTATACTTTTTTTGTGTATGTTTTTGGTTGGGGCTGGGTTTGAACCCGCTACCTCCAGCATAACAGCATATGGGGCCGCTGCCCCTACTCCTTGAGCCACAGGCGCCATCCTGTAGATTATACTTTTTTTTTTGAGACAGAGCCTCAAGCTACCACCCTGGATAGAGTGCTATGGCATCACAGCTCACAGCAACCTCCAATTCCTGGGCTCAAGCGAGTCTCTTGCCTCTGCCTCCCAAATTGCTAGGACAACAGGCGCCCGCCACAACGCCCGGCCATTTTTTGGTTGCAGCTGTCATTGTTGTTTGGCAGGCCCGGGCTGGATTCGAACCCGCCAGCTCAGGTGTACGTGGCTGGCGCCTTAGCCCGCTGAGCCACAGGCACCGAGCCTGTAGATTATCCTTTTATTATTTATTTATTTATTTATTTTGAGACAGAGCCTCAAACTGTCACCCTGGATAGAGTACTGTGGCATCACAGCTCAGAGCAACCTCCAATTCCTGGACTCAAGCAAGTCTCCTTCCTCTGCCTCCCAAGTAGCTGGGACCACAGGCGTCCACCACAACGCCCGGCTGTTTTTTTTTTTTTTTGGTTGCAGCCACCATTGTTGTTGGCAGGTCCGGGCTGGATTCGAACCCGTGAGCTCAGGTGTACGTGGCTGGCGCCTTAGCCAGTTGAGCCACAGGCGCCGAGCCGATATATCACATTTTATTTGTCTTTTTATTTGTTGTACATGGGTTTATTTATTCATTTGTTGAACATGACTTGCTTCTACCATCGTGAATAATGTGTGACCATTGGCATGCAAATATCTGTTTGAGTTCTTGCTTTCAATTCTGTGGGTATGTGCCCAGAAGTGGAATTGCTGCAGTGCTTTTTATGACCCAGCTTTGGAAGTTCCACACCATCACTCTGGCACATTCTTCTTACTAGAAATGAGGTTACATTCAAAGACAAGATAATTAGACTCTATCTTTTGAAGGAATGAGTGTTAAATTTGCAGACATTTTTAAAACTCATTACAACTACAGTTCTGTCTATTTTACCAGTGTTTCTTTATTTCAATTTAAACAAAACAAGTATATATCTATTTTCCTCTTTTGATACAAAAGGTATAATCAGATATACATTCTTCTGTTGCTTGCTTTTTTTTTTTTTTTTGGAGACAGAACCTCAAGCTGTCACCCTGGGTAGAGTGCTGTGCCATCACAGTTCACAGCAACCTCTAACTCCTGGGCTCAAGTGAGTCTCCTGCCTCTGCCTCCCAAGTAGCTGGGACTACTTGGCGCCCGCCACAATGCCCGGCCATTTTTTGGTTGCAGCCGTCTTTGTTGTTTGGCGGGCCCGGGCTGGATTCGAACCCGACAGCTCAGGTGTACTTGGCTGGCACCTTAGCCCGTTGAGCCACAGGCGCCGAGCCCTGTGGCTTGCTTTTTAAAAACTTCGTATGTCTTAGAAGTCTTTCCATATCAATTCATAGAGTGTGTCTTCACATTTTTTTAAGGCTACGAAATATACCATTGTGCGGATGTGCCATAGCAGCCTCTAGACATAATATTCGCGAACCTATTGATATCTACCTGTTAAATACTTTAAGATTTTTTTTTTTTTGAGACAGAGCCTCAAGCTGTCACCCTAGATAGAGTGTTGTAGCATCACAGCTGACAGCAACCTCCAATTCCCCGGCTGAAGCGAGTCTCTTGCCTCCACCTCCCAAGTAGCTGGGATTACAGGTGCCCGCCACAACGCCTGGCCATTTTTTTGTTGCAGCTGTCATTGTTGTTTGGCGGGTCCGGGCTGGATTTGAACCCACCAGATCAGTTGTACGTGGCTGGCGCCTTACCCCGTTGAGCCACAGGCGCTGAGCCAAATACTTTAAAATTTTTAATATAAAAGTATTAACCATTTACTTATACAAGTAACATGTGACTAAATCCTTATAAAAATTTAAATTATCGGGCTTGGCACCTGTGGCTCAACGGGTTAAGGCGCCAGCCATGTATACCTGAGCTGGCAGGTTCGAATCCAGCCTGGGCCTGCCAAACAACAATTACGGCTGCAACCAAAAATGGCCAGACATTGTGGCGGGCGCCTGTGGTCCCAGCTACTTGGGAGGCAGAGGAAGGAGACTTGCTAGAGCCCAGGAATTGGAGGTTGCTGTGAGCTGTGATGCCACAGTACTCTATCCAGGGTGACAGCTTGAGGCTCTGTCTCAAAAATTTAAATTATTGGCAAAAGTCTCTTGGCCATGCCTAATTTCTCTTTCTTTCCCAGAACTAATTTTTGGTGTTAATATCTGGTCCTTTTTGGCTGCTATTCCTATTGGTTTGAAATGTGACTCTTATCTGTAGTGCTAGTTTGGAAACTAAAGTCTTATCAGTGACATTTAGTTACATGTTGATGCTGGAAATTCTCTCTTCCCTTTTCTGCCTGCATACATTCCTTTCTTGTCTCTCTTCCTTTGTTAACCTTGCCTCATCTTTTTTAGCCTGCCTTATGGTTGTCCAAATATTTAGGTTGAACCAGATAGAATTACTATTTTGGTAGTGAAAAGCAGTTGATTATCAGCAGTTCCATGTGGTTCAACCTAATAATTTTAAAGCTTAATCGGTTTATGAGTCTAGTTCTCTGTAAGGGCAATGGCCAGTGCATACATGTTAGTGTAATCCCTTCTAAGACCTAGAATGACTGGCCAGATCAAAGGCACTTAATATAAGTCCTGTTGACTGATGAAGCTGAGCTTTCTCCAAGACAGGCAACAATTGTGATCCACTAAATCTTACTGGGGTTGATCTCTAATGTGGTCTTAGCAGCATCCTTCTCTGAAATGCAATTGGGTCATACACCCCCATGAGTGACTTGCATCCTTGTCACACCTTAGGGAAGTAGGGAGGACCACTTTCTCTTTAGAAAACTTCTCTCCTTGGTTACAGTTGAGCCTCTTGGAGTAATTTGTTTAGGTCTTCAAGCAGTGGGGTATCTGTGCCCAGTGAAGTTTGTATGAGGGAGAAGCTTTAGGCCAGCTGAGGGTATAGAGACTTCTTAGATGGAGTGTGTGCAGTAGAGTTGCTGGCCTAAGAGTTCACATATGGTGTGAATTCTTACTTCCCAGACTTGTAGAAGGTGCCTGGACCAGTATAGATGTGAAAAGATTTAGGCTTTGTCCTGAAGTTGCCAATTTACTTTGAATAAAACAAGTCTCATACTCATCTCTAGTTCCTTAACTATCCAGTTCCCTCCCAAGAGGCAAACCGAATTGCTTGATTATCCTTCCAGAGATAAGCCTCCACATTTAAAAACACATAAGAAGGTATTGGCTCTCTCCCTTCCTTCAAATAAATGGTAGTGCATTCAAATATTGTTTTACTTGTTGAATTTTGCCCCTACTTTAGAGATTATTTAAAAGCAATAAATAGAGCTGCTTTATTCTTTTTTTTTAAGGCGCCAGCCACGTACACCTGAGCTGGTGGGTTCGAATCCAGCCTGGACCCACCAAACAACGACAGCTGCAAACCAAATAAATGGCCAGGCATTGTGCCGGGTGCCTGTAGTCCCAGCTACTTGGGAGGCGGAGGCAGGAGACGCCCTTAAACCCAGGAATTGGAGGTTGCTGTGAGCTGTAATGCTACAGCACTCTATCCAGGGTGAGAGCTTGAGGCTCTGTCTCAAAAAAAAAAAAAAAAAAAAGAGCAAGACCCTCATCTCTACTAAAAATAGAAAAATTTGGCCCGATGTAGTGGCTCACTCCTGTAATCTTAGCACTCTGGGAGACCAAGGCAGGTGGATTATCTGAGCTCACGAGTTTGAGACCAGCCTGAGCCAAGCAAGACCTCGTCTCTAAAAATAGCCATGTGTTGTGACAAGCACCTGTAGTCCCAGCTACTTGGGAGTCTGAGGCTAGAGAATTGCTTAAGCTGAAGAATTTGAGGTTGCTGTGAGCTGTGACGCCACAGTATTCTACCTAGGGTAACAAAGTGAGACTCTGTCTCAAAAAAAGAAAAAAAAAAAAAAAGAAGCTAGGTGAGGTGACTTATGCCTGTAATCCAGGTACTTGGGAAGCTGAGGCTGGTGGATTGCTTGAGCTCACAGGTTCGAGACGAGCTGGAGCCAGACTGAGACCCTGTCTCTAAAAAATAGCCAGGTGTTGTTTCGGGCAATTGTAGTCCCAGCTACTTGGGAGGCTGAGGCAAGAGGATCACTTGAACCCAAGAGTGTGAGGTTGCCGTGATCTAAGACACCACAGCACTCTACCAGGGGTGACCAAGTGAGACTTTGTCTCAAAAAAAAAAAAAAAAGAAAGAAAGAAAAATTAGTCAGGTGTTATGGTGGGCAGCAGTAGTCTCAGCTACTCCTGCTGAAGCAGGAGGATCACTTGAACCCAGGAGTTTGAGATTGCTGTGAGCTAGGTTGAGGCTGTGGCACTCTGTTTGGCCTGAGTGACAAACTGAGACTCTGTCTCAAAAACAAAAAACAGGCAGTTATCATTTTAATTTAAAAGGTATACTTAAGTTCAGCGCCTGTAGCTCAGCAGCTGGGGCACCAGCCACCTATACCAGAGCTGGCGGGTTCAAAGCCTGGGCCTGCCAAACAACAATGACAATTACAACAAAAAAATAACTGTGGTGGAGGCCTGTAGTCCCAGCTCTTTGGGAGACTGAGGCAAGAGAATCGCTTAACCCCAAGAGTTTGAGGTTGTTGTGAGCTGTGACGCCACAGCATTCTACCAAGGGCGATATAAACTCTATCTAAAAAAAAAAAAAAAAGAGAAAAAATGTGATTTCAGTATAAAGAGCAGTTCTATAAATTAAGTAAAGTTAGTTCTGTTCCCTGCATTTGTCCAAAGTCCCTGTGTTTAAAAACTGTTGCTAGAGATAGTAAACTATTAAAGAAAAGGTTTTGTATATTGGGACAGATTGTGCTGTTTTAGAGAAGTTAATTAGCCTACGATGGACTGAGTGGATGAGAGGACAAGAGATCTATACTTGAGATATCCATGTTGTTCTCCCCATTTACAGAGAGGAATAGATTTAGGGAATCTTTCCTTTCTTTCTTTCTTTCTTTCTTTCTTTCTTTCTTTCTTTCTTTCTTTCTTTCTTTCTTTCTTTCTTTTTTTTTTCAGACAGAGTCTTACTTTGTCATCCTTGGTAGAGTGCCATGTGTCATAGCTCACAGCAACCTCAAACTCTTGGGCTCAAGTGATTCTCTTACCTCTTAGCCTCCTGAGTAGCTGTGACTACAAGTACCCACCACAATACCTGGCTATTTTTAGAGACAGGGTCTTGCTCTTGCTCAGGCTGGTCTCGAACTTCTGAGCTCAAGCAATCCACCTGCCTTCACCTTCCAGAGTAGTAGGATTACAGGTGTGAGCCACGGTGCCTGGCCTTCTAGGGAATCTTTCTTTGTCTCCTACAGTGGTACTATTCAATTCAGTCAGATCACACAATTAGCCAGCCTGCTGTCAAGATGTATTTATAGCAGCTGTGAGTTGGTTTGGAATAGGAAGACTAATTTCAGGGTAGTTTATTCCTTCTGTTTTTTTGTTTTGTTTTGTTTTTTTGAGACAGTCTCCCTGTGTTGCCCTCAGTAGAGTGTGGTGGCGTCACAGCTCACAGCAACTTCCAACTCTTGGGCTTAAGCGATTCTTTTACCTCAGCCTCCCAAGTAGCTGGAACTACAGGTGCCCACCAAAACTCTTGGCTATTTTTTTTGTTGCGGTTATTGTTGCTTTAGCTTGCCCAGGCTGGGTTTGAACCCACCACCCTTGGTGTATGTGGCTGGCGTCCTACCCAATGAGCTACGGGCACCGCCCCTTCTGTTAATATTTTTCATCAATGAAGGGGTAGTACCATTAGGAGTTTTGAAGGGTATACCTTGTTCGTTCTCTGAGATGAATACCCAGATCAAGAGATGGGACCTGAACTTGGAATGAAATTGGAATAGGTATCTGGAGTCTTAGAACCTTAGAATTAAAAATATTGACAGGGCATGGTGGCCCACGCCTATAATCCTAGCACTCTGGGAGGCTGAGGCGGTTGGATCACTTGAGCTCAGGAGTTTGAGACCAGACTAAGCAAGAATAAGACCTTATCTCTACTAAAAAAATAAAAAATAAAAAAATTAGGGCGGTGCCTGTGATTCAGTGGGTAAGGCACCAGCCCCATATACAGAGGGTGGTGGATTCAAACCCGGCCCTGATGCCTCCAAATTGTGGCAAAAAGTAGCCGGGTGTTGTGCTGGGCACTTGTGGTCCCTGCTACTTGGGAGGCTGAGGCAAGAGAATTACCTAAGCCCAGGAGTTGGTTGGAGGTTGCTGTTAGCTGTGACACCATGGCACTCTACCAAGGGTGATAAAGTGAGACTCTGTCTCTAAAAATAAATAAATAAATAAGCCAGGTGTTGTGGCATACGCCAATAGTCCTAGGTACTTGGGAAGCTGAGACAAGAAGATCGCTTGAGCCCAGGAGTTTGAGGTTGCTGTGAGCTATAATGGCAGTCTACCCAGGGTGACAGAGTGAGACTTCATCACACACACTAAAAATATTGACAGGAGATGTGATCTTTGGTGAGAATGAGAGTGGAATTCGTTTGCTGAATGTTTACTGAGTACCCAGTATGTGCAAGTTACTGTGGTAAGTTAATGCCAAGCAAACTACCTTAGAGGATACTAGTGTAGGGATGAAATAGACATGGTATATTATAGACACAAGAAACCAGGCTTGTTTGTGTAGGCAGCATGAGTTTATTAGGACAGCACTGTACTTGGTGCTGGATACAAAAAAGGGAAGGAAATGAGGCTCAGCGCCTGTAGCACAGTGATTATGGTGCCAGCCACATACACTGAGGCTGGCGGGTTTGATTCAAGCCCAGACTAGCTAAACAACAATGATAACTGCAACAAAAAAATAGCCAGGTGTTTGAGTTTGAGGTTGCTTTGAACTGTGATGTCACAGTACTCTACCAAGGGCGACATAGTAAGATTCTGTCTCAAAAAAGAAGGGGAAGGAAATGGTATAAATAAAAGTTGCAGGGAGAAAATATAAATAGAATTTTAATTTTCTCAATCTAGAATAGCAGTCTTTTTATTATAAGTGTGTTTAGGAGAACAATTGCATATGATATTTTTATTTATTTTTGGAATGAGGAATGCATTTATATGGTGGAAACAAAAAATATTTTAAAGTATACTGCAAAAAGTCTCCCTCCACTTTTGCCCTCCCCTTTTGCCTTATACAGAGTTCCTCTTGTGTTGGTTATAAACTCTGGAAACAGAAACTACCCTGAGTATTTTAACCACAGAAGGATTTAACACAGACAATTGGGTACTTATAAAATTGTTGAAAGAGTTGGAGGAGTAGTACTCAAGGATCCATAGAGTATCAGTTTGAAGGGCTTGTGATCTGGAGGTTAAGTCACTACTGACTCTGCCATCACACCGTTGCTGCTTGAGAGCAAAGCCAGTGAGTAGACATTAGACTCTTGCTACTGCAAACCAGCATCACCTGGGAGCTTGCTAGAGCCCTTAGGTCCTAGCTCGGCCTGCAGAATTTCTTTCTAACAAGATCCCTTGATGAATTTATATGTACATGAAACTTTGAGAGGCCTTGCACTGGTGTACTGGGTCTAGCCACTAACCAATAGGCCTCCATGACCTTAGTTACCAATTGTAGGGGAGTCAGGAAAATGTAGTTGTTGGCTTTCTCAACTCTCAGTCCAGAAGGAAGGCAGAATGGAGGCTGAAATCACCTGTCTTCTGAACTGTCCACACTTTTCTATAAGTAATCATTATTTGTTTCTTGTGCATCCTCCCAGGTACTTTATGTGTATATAAGTATATGTACATATATATACTTCTTGTAAAAATAAATAGCAGCTGGTGGCGCCCGTAGCTCAGTGGGTAGGGCGCTGGCCACGTACACCAAGGCTGGCAGGTTTGAATCTGGCCCGGGCCAGCTAAACAACAATGACAGCTGCAACAAAAAAAAATAGCCAGTGTTGTGGTGGGTGCCTGTAATCCCAGCTATGGAGGCTGAGGCAAGAGAATCGCTTAAGCCCAAGAGTTTGAGGTTGCTGTGAGCTGTGACACTATGGCACTCTACCCAGGGTGATAGCTTGAGACTCTTGTCTCAAAAAAAAAAAAAAAAGAAAAATAGCAGCTTACCATACACAATGTTCTGCATTATTTAACAATACATCTTGGGAGAGCTTCCCATATCATGTCATAGGATCATAGTTTTTTTAAATAATTGCACAATATTCCATTATATGGATTACAAAATACAGTAGAACCTCTGTTAAGTTGACCGCTTAAGAGACTGTAACAAATTGGTCAACATATAGAGGTGGTCAACATAAAGAACTAGGCTTACTGTACTGATAACATGTGGTACATGTCTAGCCTAAGAAAATTAGGTTAGCTTAAAGAGGTGATCCGTGTAGAGAGGTGGTCACCTGTAGAGGTTCTACTTAAAATTGAGACTATCTGATATAGTCTGGGTTGCATGGTCATCTTAATTTATTGGCATGTGTAAAATATAATTTAGTTGTTAAATGTTTTCTCTGACTCCTATGTGCTCAGTTCTTTTGTATATGTCAGCTTGTTTAGCTTGTACTACAACCCTACATTACATGAGGGTACTGAGGCTCTCAAAGATTAATTTAATAGTTTGTTATCTAAGATGTATCTAGGCTGAGACTCAGAGCAAGTCTGTTACACTCCATAGTTTGTGATTTGACCCAGTTACACAGAGTCTCTAAATGGTAGCCCTTTTGTACTTCGTTAGCCTTTTCCTTTGGGAAGAGATTTGGCAGAGGACCAGTTTGGATATTTGGGGTGGGTTTAAAAGGAATTTTAAAAGGAATTTTTTTTTTTTCTGACTCAGGTATCCAGCTCACATAGAAGACATTGACTACGAAGAAGGAAAAGTACTTATCCATTTCAAGCGTTGGAATCATCGTTATGATGAGTGGTTCTGCTGGGACAGTCCTTACTTACGCCCTTTAGAGAAAATACAGCTGAGGAAAGAGGGCTTACATGAAGAAGATGGATCTTCTGTGAGTAACAATTCTGGGAGGTTCTGCAATGTGCAGGATCAGCAATTGAGTAGTTTGTGTCCCAGACTTTGATGTTCAGTAGCATCTGGGGACCAATCCTTATTTAAGTCTATAGTTATAACCTTGAGATCTCCATGGTACCTGTGGTTCTTTTCTTTTTCTTTTTTTTTTTTTTGAGACAGAGCCTCAAGCTGTTGCCCTGGATACAGTGCTGTGGCATCACAGCTCACAGCAACCTCCAATTCCTGGCCTTAAGCGAGTCTCTTGCTTCTGCCTCCCAACTAGCTGGGACTACAGGCGCCTGCCACAATGCCCGGCCATTTTTTGGTTGCAGCCATCATTGTTGTTTGGCGGGCCAGGGCTGGATTCGAACCCGACAGCTCAGGTGTACTTGGCTGGCACCTTAGCCCGTTGAGCCACAGGCGCCGAGCCGGTACCTGTGGTTCTTGAAGAATCCTACTTTTCATATGTTTGTATGATGTGATTGATGTGACAGTTCATAAAGTAACTTGGTTGACGCTGCATTGATAATGAACGGGGGCCTTATTTCTGTTTTACAACACTGTATCCCTAGCCTCTAGAGCACTCCTTGGCACATAGTAGATCTTCAGTAAATATTTGTTGAACAAATGAATGAATGCTTGAATTGTAGATTGATTATATCTATCTATTATATTTTGTATTCTAGATATTCTGGACATCTAGATCAGTCATTAATCTTATATGCTGTCTGATTGTTTATTTTTTGTTTTTTGGGAGACAGAGTCTCTCTTGGTCACCCGTGGTAGAGTGCTGTGGTATCTTAGCTTATAGCAACCTCAGACACTTGGGTTCAAGTGATTTTCTTGCTTCAGCCTCCCCTGTAGCTGGGACTACAGGTGCTCACCACAACACCTGGTTATTTTCTAGAGACAGGATCTTGCTCTGGTTCAGGCTGGTCTCAAACATGTGAACTCAGGCATCTGCCCGTCTCAGCCTCCCAAACGCAGGAATTACAGTGTGAGCCACTGCACCTGGCCCCCTGTCTGATTATTAATTAAATAATCATTCCATGTGGAACACTATACTAGTCTCACATGCAAGGTCTTTATAAGCCTTTGAAGAACTTGAAATTAGATGACGCAGATAGCTCAGTGGGTAGGGCACTGGCCACATACACTGAGTCTTGTGTGTTCTGAACTCGGCCTAGGCCAGCTAAAACAACAGTGACAGCTGCAAAAAAAAAAATAGCCCAGTGGCTCAGCACCCGAGCTCAGTGAGTAGGGTGTTGGCCACATACACCGAGGCTGGTAGGTTCGAGCCTGGCCCAGTCCTGCTAAACAACAATAACAACTGCAACCAAAACTAGCTGGGCGTTGTGGCAGATCCCTGTAGTCCCAGCTACTTGGAAGACTGAGGCAAGAGAATTGCTTAAGCCCAAGAGTTTGAGGTTGTTGCGAGCTGTTTCACCACTGCATTCTTCCCAGGGTGACAGCTTGGGACTCTGTCTCTAAAAAAAAATTTAAACTTGAAATTAACTAGATTGTATTTCTTTTTTCTTTTTCTTTTTTTTTAATACTGAGACAGAGTCTTATTTTGTCATCCTCAGTAGAGTGCTATGGCATCATAGCTCACAGCAGCCTTTAACTCTTAGGGTCAAGTGATTCTTTTCTTGCCTCAGCCTCCCTAGTAGCTGGGACTATGGGTGCCTGCTGCAATGTTGACCTTGCTATTTTTAGAGATGGGGGTCTTGCTGTAGCTCAGGCTGGTCTTGAACTCTTGACTTCATGTCATCTAGCCGTCTCAGCTTCCCAAAGTGCTGGGATTATAGGTGTGAGCTACCACGCCTGGCCCCATTTTAAGGTTTTTTTTGCAGTTTTTGCAGTTTTTGGGTTTGAACCCTCCACCTATAGTATATGGGGCTAGCGCCCTACTCCTTTGAGCCACAGGCACTGCCCCCCATTTTAAGGTTTTATTGTGGTTTTTTTTTTTTTAGAGAGAGAGACTCCCTTTGTAGCCTTCGGTAGAGTGCTGTGGCGTCACAGCTCACAGCAACCTCCAGCTCTTGGGCGGAGGTGATTCTCTTACCTCAGCCTCCTGAGTAGCTGGGAGTACAGGTGCTGGCCTCAATGCCCAGCTATATTTTTGTTGCAGTTTGGCCGGGGCCAGGTTCAAACCTGTCAACCTCAGTATATGGGGCTGGCACCCTACTCACTGAGCCATAGGGGCCGCCCCTAGTTTTTTTTTTTTTGCAGTTTTTGGCCAGGGCTGGGCTTGAACCCACCACCTCTGTTATATGGGGCTGGCCTCCCTACTCCTTCCTAGTTTGTTTTTTTGAGACAGAGTCTCACTCTGTTGCCCAGGCTAGATTGAGGCACCTCCCACAAAGCCAAACTAATTTTTCCTTAATTTTTAGTCCAGAATGGGGTCTTGTTCTTGCTCCATTTGAGGCTGGTCTCAAAGTCCTGAGTTCAAGCAATCCATCCACCTTAGCATCCCAGAGTGCTAGGATTATAGGCATAAGCCATTGCATCCGGCCAGTTTTATGTCTTTTTCTTTTTTTTTAAATAGGGATTGAGACATCTGTAATAGTTTTGCTTTTTTAGATGTGACTCAGGCCTGGCTTCTGTTTTTCTTTGTAACTCTGACCAAGGAAATTGAACTTTTTTTTTTTTTGAGAGAGAATCTCATTATGTCACCCTTGGTAGAGTGCCGTGGCATCACAGCAGCTCATAGCAACCTCAAACTCTTTGGCTTACACAGTTCTGTTCCCTCAGCATCCCCAGTAGCTGGGAATACAGGTGCCCTCCACAATGCCCGGCTGTTTTTTGGTTGCAGTTGTCATTGTAGTTTAGCAGGCTTGGGCCAGGCGTGAACCCACCAGCCTCAGTGTATGTAGCCAGCACCCTGGTCAGGTCAGTGAGCTACAGGCACTGACCCGGAAATTGAACTTTTAAAAAAAATCTTTAAATTTATTTTTTAATCAATTAATTAATTAATTAATTAATTTTTGAGACAGAATCTTACTTTGTTACCCTAGGCAGAGTGCCCTGGTGTCATAGCTCAGAGCAACCTCAAACTCTTGGGCTTAATCGATTCTCTTGTCTCAGCCTCCTGAGTAGCTGGGAGTACAGGTGCCCGCCACAACACCTGACTATTTTTTTTTTTTTGTAGAGACAGAGTCTCACTTTATCGCCCTGGGTAGAGTGCCGTGGCATCACACTGCTCACAGCAACCTCCAGCTCTTGGGCTTAGGCGATTCTCTTGCCTCAGCCTCCCTAGTAGCTGGGACTACAGG
>CAUYON010127858.1:0-13443 GCA_963573935.1 Arctocebus calabarensis | reverse complement strand
GTCCCAGCTACTCGGGAGGCTGAGGCAAGAGAATCGCTTAAGCCCAAGAGCTGGAGGTTGCTGTGAGCAGTGTGACGCCATGGCACTCTACCCAGGGCGATAAAGTGAGACTCTGTCTCTACAAAAAAAAAAAAAAAAATTGAAGGACTCGGGTGGCGCCTGTGGCTCAGTAAGTAGGGCGCCAGTCCCACATATCAAGGGTTGCTGGCTCAAACCCAGCCCCAGCCAAACTGCAACAAAACAAAATAGCCGGGTGTTGTGGCAGGTGCCTGTAGTCCCAGCTACTCGAGAGGCTGAGGCAAGAGAATCGCCTAAGCCCAAGAGCTGGAGGTTGCTATGAGCTATGATGCCATAGCACTCTACTGAGGGCGACAAAATAAAACTCTTGTCTCTTAAAAAAAAAAAAAAAAAATGGAAGTATTCACATATCTAAGCTACCTGTGTTTGGTTGGTTTTAATAGTACACAGATTTGAAGTTCTCTATAAATACTTTATCACCCACAGAATTCCATAGCCTCTTTCATACTTGCTAACATTCTTAGCAAGAAATATTTAATGAAACTGAGCTGAAGAAACTAAAGTAGAAAATTTAAAGTATACTCTTTTATTTTTAAAGAAGTTTATTTTGAGTATGATTCAATTTCCCCATTCAACAGCTTCTGAACCCATGGTGATATTTGTCATCTTCAATATATACTACCAATATACTAGGTTGGAGGTAAAGGTGGATTGGTGCATCTGAGGATGAGAAAGGGAAGGAGGAAGAGCAAAGTGATTGCAAGTGCCGTATCCAAAAGTCAACTCTGTACTTCATTATTTCCATGGAAATTAGACATAACACTATTCCAAATTATATAAAACCCAATATCTATTTTTGTAGGGGAAATTGAGCCCTGATCTTTAGCATAAGACTCACTTCCTGCTTGAGAGACCTGACGAATCATGAGAATGGCACATAAGTTGTGTGCATGCAGATCAGAAAACTGACCTCCAAGAGAAAATGTATGTATGAGGTGTGGGAATATAATTATAGTAAAGATTCCCTAGAATTCGAAGGTCTCTTGATGCTGGTGGCAGAGGTTATGCCCAAGGTTTGCAGTTTTGCAAAAACATAGGTGTAGACATTCTTTCTGACCTTCTCCATGTCCTCCCTAATCAGTGCTAATGTCGGGCAAGCAGTTTTTATCTACTTCTTCCTGTTTTATGATAATAAATATGGACGCGAGGTTTACCAGGAGGGTTCCTCCCAGAGTTCTTCAGTCTCGTGACACAGACTTTATGTCAAGCCTCTTCATTGCCCTGCCAAGATTCCATCATCTGGTGACCTCCAAATCCCTTCATATTTTGAGATATAAAACCCATTTAAGAGATATCATTCTCTTTAATTTCCAACTTACCTAATTCTCTGGCCCCAAAACATCCGAGTGAAATGTGTAGTAAAGACCTATTGAATAAATGAGTGATCTGGAAAATGGTCATCTTAAATAAATACAGATATTTTTGTTGAGTGAATAAATTTAATCCCACCTATGACTAGGCTACTTCCTATGATCGAAATCCACATTTCTGGTTTCCTGTAAAGCAAAGAGGAATTAAGAGACTCTAAGAAGTTTAAAAACAAACCTACATTTCCAAAAGCCACAGAGGGGTTAGCTAGGACAACAAGATCTGAATGGGCGAAAGTCCTAATCATTGCAAGAAGTACTCAATATTTTTTTTGTTGTTGTTGTAGAGACAGAGTCTCACTTTATCGCCCTGGGTAGAGTGCCATGGCGTCACACTGCTCACAGCAACCTCCAGCTCTTGGGCTTAAGCGATTCTCTTGCCTCAGCCTCCCTAGAAGCTGGGACTACAGGCGCCCGCCACAGCGCCTGGCTATTTTTTTGTTTGTTTGTTTGTTTGTTTTGCAGTTCGGCCGAGGCCGGGCTTGAACCCGCCACCTTCGGTATATGGGGCCGGCGCCCTGCTCGCTGAGCCACAGGAGCCGCCCAAGAAGTACTGAATATTGAGCACTGCCCAGAAAAGATGAAATTGCACACCCAGATTCTAAGCCCAGGTAACCATTTGAAATTAAAAGATAATTTAAGTGCTGAAGTGGTTGCTTCCGTGTAAGTGGGAAATTTCAGCTGAGCCTGTGCTCTGCATTTTGATGGGACGCGTATTAATGTCTAACAAAACTGAAAGAAGGCATTATATAGCAGGTCCTCAAATAACGTCCTTTCTTTCCTTGTTGATTCATTCTAATATTGATGAGGGGGAAAAGATAATTCCTGGCTAGGAAAACTGTTTGCAAGTTTTTCCCTGGTATGCAGTGTTTTTCTCCAGATACTCCAGTTTCCTCCCACAAAGATGTTCATGTTAATTGATATGTCTAAATCTTCCCAGTACAAATGAGTGTAGGTGTGTGTGAGTGCACCCTCTGATAGAATGGCATCCTGTCCTTGTTTGGTTTCCAGCTTGCACCTTGAGCTGCTGGGACAGATGCCAGCCACTCACAACACTAAACTGGAAATAACTGGGTAAATACTTCTCATTAATCTTTCTTACATATATGAATACCTCACATTTTAATATTTAACATTAGAAGTTTTTTGGTTTTTACTTAGAAGTTTGGTGATGTTTTTGTGACCAGAAATATGTTGTGGGAACTTAACTCTTTTTTATATGAATTAGCCTGTGGTAAAATTGGTTTCCTTATACATCAATTTGCTCAAAGTCATAGTTTCCACAAACCTATCAATAATGTAAAGTGAGGACTTACTGTAATTTCCTGCACCATCTTCAGTCATACCTTAGGGATTAAGGAATTTACTCTTAATTCCTGGACAAGAGAGCTAGGAGACTATATATAAATAATAGGCCTTAGAATAGCTGAATAAGTTAAATTGCTACTGGGCAGTGTCTTCTACTAACTTTGAAAGCATTACAGATATATTTGTTGTCACGAATAGTTGAAACTATGGGACAAATTCTATACCCTGTCTGCAGGTCCCTGCTGTGTTTACATTAATAGCCTAGGCCTCTTCCCTCCATTTAAATGCTTTCTCAACTTCGCATCAGAAACATTTTCAGTCTCTTTATCCTGTTGCACACTGGAGTCTGAGAGAGCTTTAGGAAAGGATGCATTTCCTAATTCCTCCAAAATAGCACATTTTTCACTTAAAGATTTTCTACCCCAGCATCTTCTACAAGTCAGATATTTTGTGCAAAGCTTGCATCTTTGCCTAAACTTGTCCCATGTCTTTCCAGGCCCCCTGCAGAAATCATCTCTTTCCACTGTGCTTCCTATTGTGAAAATAAATGAGAAAAAAAGGCCAAAAAAAGTCATTATGATAATAAAATAGAGAGAGAGAGATACACAGCACAGAAATAGCCAAAGGTTTTATGAGGATCCTGAATTAACCCTAGACAATCATGCAAACAGACCATTACTTTCAGTAAGCATGCTACATAAAATATGGAACACATTTCAAGGAAGTGGTTTGTAAGAGATAATGGAGAAAAGGAAATGACAATTTGACAATTTGGCAATATGGTTTGTGAAACAAATGATAGAGAAAAGGAATTACACATTGGCAAGAAAGAGTTTTTGCAACACAAGCAAATTGTTAAACCATTGGGTTAGAAAATGTATTACTACAAAGAAAGATCAGGTGGGAAATTATATTAGGGGCATTAACAGTGTATCTTCAGACAACTTTATTTTTGCTTCCTTGGTTATAAAAGGTAATGTTTGTGTAGCATAAATCATAAGATATTTAAAAATTTTAATATTGCCAAATGACCTATATTTAAGAGAATTAGAAAAATGGGAATTTGGGGGAAAGCTTTCTACAGGCTAGAAATTAACTAACGTGAAAATGTAGGGCTTGCACAGGCCTAATCAGCCCCAAATTCCAATAGCTGAATGCAAAACTGTCTAAAAAGCTGCTATATTAACTAATAGGAATATTGGTATTCTAAGTGAGCAATAGCTCAATATGGAATATTTAAGAGGAAGCTTACAAACTAAAAATGATGTCAATCCCTTTGGAAGACAGTGAAGGGAACTCTCTGTCATATTCCAAATGAATATCATGAGTGATCCTCAAACATCCATTCCTGGCCAGCATCATGTGAACAATGCAGGGACCCACACTGGCCTTCTTAGGGCCCATCACTACCACCTTGCTGAGTAGGGGCCCAAAGAACAGTCTGCCCAAGGCCCACTGCCACAACCACTGGCAATCCTGCCTGCTAACTCCAACAGTAGGATCACTATGCACTCATGTGCCACTCAGGGGCCAAAAGATCAGCCCACCTGGCATCTCCATCTATCAAAGCTGCCCCATAGCTTCCACAGACAACCACAGCTTAACACACTGAGGAACTTGCAGATAGCAGGGACATTGATTACATCATATGGTGACTGAAGAAATCATATGGCGACGACACTAGTTCCCTCATCCAGAACAAAAGCCAAATCTCTCTACCCAACTGACACTAGATATATCTACAGGAAAAAGTCTTTGTTTAGAAAACCTATTCCATAAAATTGGAAGAAGCTACTATTATATCAGATACACAGATATTAATGTAGGGAAATAAGAAACATGAAAAAAATCACAGAAACATGACACCTCCAAAGAAACACAATAGTTCATTATAACAGCCCCCAAAGAAAAGGAAGTGTAAAAATGCCTGAAAAGAAACTCAAAGTAACAATCATGAGGAAAATCAGTAATATGCAAAAGGACACAGGCAAACAATACCAAAAAATCAAGAAAACAATTCATGATCTGATGAGAAATTCAACACAAAGATATCATAAAAAGAAGAAACAAAAATCTCAAAACTAACAGATTCAATAAATAAAATAATACAATCAAGAGCTTCAGCAGTAGATTAGATTAAGCAGAACTACTTGACGACAGGTCTTTTCAAATAATGCAGTCAGACAAAAAAAAAAAAGGCAGCAAAAAAAAATTTTAAAGAATGAAGAAAGTCTACATAGAGGAAAAAAAAAATCCTACATGAGACATGGGACACCATAAAAAAAACAAATATTAGCATTTTGAAGTTTAACAAGGAAAAGAGAGGTAAAAAACATACCTATTTAATAAAATAATAGCTGAAAACTCTCCAAATCTTTAAAGAGATACAAACATCCAAATATAGGAAGCTCAAAGATCTCCAAATAGCTTCAATCCCAAAAGTCCTCTCCAGGGTACATTATAAAGTGTCAAAAGCTAAAGACTAAAAGAATTCTAAAAACATCCTATGAATGATTATACTGTGGTTAATATGTTAGCATAGTAGTATTCCCAAATAGTTTTTTGTTTGTTGGGAGGTTGGGCTTTGGGGCGGCAGAGTTAATACTTTGCATGAAATATCTTATAACAGTGAAATTGTTTTCTCTTTTGTCTTGTGTTTTATTTTGAGGTGAGATTCAAGTTTTTGTGTGAGTAGTACTATTATACCTATCTTGAGTGTCTTACTTGTACTGTATCACATCATACCTTTGTTTAATTCTTAATAAACTGTTCACTTGTTAAAAAAAAAAAAAAGAATTCTAAAAACAGTAAGAAAAAATGTCAAGTCACATTTAAGGAAATTCCAATCAGACTAACAGCAAATTTCTTAATGGAAACCTTACAGGCCAGGAGAGAATGGGATAATCAGAGTACTTAAAGAAAAAAAAAAAACACTGCCAGCCAAGAATACCATGCCAAAAAGCTATCTTTCAGAAATAAAAGAAAAATAAAGTCTTTCCCAGAAAGCAAAAACAGGGAATTCACTGCTATAAGACCATCGTACAAGAATTGGTTAAGGGAATCCTACATCTGGAGGTGAAATGACAATATTCACCATTATGAAAACATAGGAAAGTGTAAAACTTCCTAGTAGAACAGACACACAAATAAGAAAGAGAAAAGAATCAAACATTATCACCACAAAAAACCACCGAACTGCAAAGAGAAACAATAAGAAAGGAAGAAGAATGGAATAAATGATATACAAAGCAATTAGAAAACAATTAACAATATAACAGCAGTAAATCCTCATTTATCAATGATAAATTTGAGTGTAGATGGTTTAAATTTGCCCAATTAAAAGATGCAGACTTGCTGAATAAGAAAAAACAAGACCCAACTATACCATTTGTAAAGACACACATACATTGGAAATGAAGGAGTTAAAGAAGATATTCCACGTAAATGGAAACCAGACTTGTACAGTAATAGCAATACTTACATCATACAAAATAGATTTTAATTCAAAACACATAAAAAGAGACAAGGTCATTACATAATGATAAAGCAATCAGTTCAGCAAGAGGCTATAGCAATTATACACATCTATGTAGCCAACACTACAAATATATAAAGCAAATACTATTAGAGCTAAAGAGAGAAATAGACCTCTATATGATAATAATTGCAAACTTCAACACCCCCTTTCAGTATTGGACAGATGATGTAGACAGAAATCAACAATAAAACATGAACTTAAACTGTACTATACAAAAGCAAGGACAAACCCAAAATTAGTAGTAGGAAAGGAACAATAAAGATTAGAACAGAAATAAACAAAAATGATACAAAAAAGTACACAAGATCAAGAAAATTAAGTGTTTTTTTAAAAATAAACAAAATCGACAAACACTATGCTAAGAAAAAAAAAGAGCCAAATAAAATAGGAAACAATGAGAAATTACAACTGATAGCAGGAAATACAAAGGTTCATCACATACAAACAATTATATTTCAACGATAGTTGGAAAACCTAGAGTAAATGGACATATTTCTGGACACTTATAACCTACAAAAGTGAATCCGAAAGAACAAAACACTTGAACAGACTAATAATGATTCAGTAATAAAAGCCTCCCAACAAAGATAAGCCCAAGAATTGATTGCTTTACTGCTGAATTTTTACCAAATTTTTAAAGAGGAACTAAAACTAATTCATCTCAAACTATTCTCCCCAAAATTGAAGAGGATAAATGAGGCAATTCTTTCTAACTCATTTGATGAGACCAGCATTATATTAACAGCAAAATCAGATGAGGACACAACAAAAAAAAAAGAAAACTACAGGTCCATATCCCAGAATAATATAGGTGCCAAAATGCTCAACAAAATACTAGCCACCGAATTCAATAGCACATTACAAAGATAACACACCATGATTAAGTGGGATTTATCCCAAGTGTACAACATATACAAATCAATAAATATAATAAATCACATTGGCTCAGTGCCTGTGGCTCAATAGGCTAAGGCACCAGTCATGTACACCTGAACTGGCAGGATCGAATTCAGCCTGGCCCACCAAACAACAATGACGGCTGCAACCAAAAAATGGCCGGGCGTTGTGGCGGGCACCAACGTTGGGAGGCGGAGGCAAGAGACTCACTCAAGCCCAGGAATTGGAGGTTGCTGTGAGCTGTGCTGCTACAGCACTCTATCCAGGGTGACAGCTTGAGGCTTTGTTCCAAAAATAAATAAATAAATAAATCACATTGACACAATAAAGTACAAAAACCATATGGGCATCTCAATAGATGCAGAAAGAGCATTTGATAAAATTCAAAATCCCTCCATGCTAAAAAATCTCAATAAATTATGTATCGAAGGAAGAGATTTCAATATAATAAAGGCCATATATAATAAACCCACAAGTAACCTTAGAAAGAATGGGGAAAAGTTAAGAACTAAAGTAAGACAAAAATACCCACTTTTGCCATTTTATTCAACATCATACTGGAAGTCCTAGCCAGAGTAAGTAGATAAGAAAAAGGAATAAAGAGCATCCAAGTTAGAAAAGAAGTTAAACTGTCCCTCTTTGCAGATGACATAATCATATATATAAAACTCTAAATACTCCACCAAAAATACTTTCAGAACTAATAAATGAATTCAGTAAAATTGCAGTATACAAATTGAACATACAAGAATCAGTAGCATTTCTAAAAATCTTGTTGGCTAGCTAAAAAGAAATCAAAAAATTAATCTCTTTACAATAGCTATTAAAAAAACCCTAGGTATTAATTTAACTGTTGATGAGATAATCATAAAGGACATCCCCAAATGGAAAGAAAGTCCATGCTCATAGACTGAAAACGTATAACCCAAATCAATCTACATATTCAATGCAATACCAATTGAAATATCAATAACATTTTTCAAAGAAATTGAAAAAATGTTTTAAATTTGTATGAAACCACAAAAGACCCCAGGTTGCTGAAGCAGTCCTGAGCAAAAAGAACATAGCTTAAATATATACTATAAAGCAATAATAACCAAAACATCATGGTATTGGTATAAAAACAGATAGATCAATGGAAAGGAATAGAGAATCCAGAAATGAATTCATATATTTATAGATGTTTATAAGCAACTGATTCTTAACAAAAGAGACAAGAACGTAAATTGGGGAAAGAACAGTCTCTTAAACAAATGGTACTGGGGAAACTGGCTATTCTTATGAAGAAGAATAAAATTAGGCACCTCTCTATCTCCATATACAAAAATTAACCCAAAATGGATTAAAGACTTAAATGTAAAACTCAAAACTATAAGACTAATGGAAGAAAACTTAGGGAAAGTGCTCCAGGTCTAGAATCAAGATTTTTTATGGGTAAAACTTCAAAAATACAGGCAACAGGCTCCGTGCCTGTGGCTCAACGGGCTAAGGCGCCAGCCACACACACCCGAGCTGGAGGGTTCGAATGCAACCTGGCCTGCCAAACAACAATGACGGCTGCAACCCCAAAATGGCCGGGCGTTCTGGTGGGCACCTGTAGTCCCAGCTACTTGGGAGGCAGAGGCAAGAGACTCGCTTGAGCCCAGGAATTGGAGGTTGCTGTGAGCTGTCATGCCACAGCACTCTATCCAGGGTGACAGCTTGAGACTCTGTCTCAAAAAAAAAAAAAAAAAATACAGGCAACAAAAAAAATAGACAAATGGGACTATACCAAACTAAAAAGTTTCTGCTCAGTAAAGAAAATAATAAACAGTGTGAAGAGACAGTCTGTAGAATGGAAGAAAATATTTACAAAGTATTAACTGACAAAATATCCTGAAAATACAAGGAACTCAAATAACTCAAGAGCTTGAAAACCAACTCAAAAAAACCCCAAATAATCTGATTAAAAATGGGCAAATAGTCTGAATAGACATTTCGCAAAAGAGAAATGACCAAGTATATGAAGAAATGCTCAACATCACCAATCATCAGGGAAATGCAAATCAAAACCACAATGACATATCATTTCACCCTAATTAGAATTAAGAAGACAAAAAATAAAATACTGGCAAGGATCTGGAGAAAAGGGAACTCTCATATACTATTGAAGGGAGTGTGAATTAATACAACCAGTATGGAAAACAGTATGGAAGTTCCTCAAAAAAACCTAAAAATGGATCCAGGAATTCCACTATAGGATATTTGTTCAAAGGAAAGGAAATCAGTATATTGAAGATATATCTACGCCTTCATGTTAATTGCAATATTATTTACAATAGCCAAGATGAGAATGAACCTAAATGTTCATCAATAGATGACTGAATAAAGAAAATGTAGTATGTATACACATTGGAATACTATTCAGCCATAAAAAGAAAGAGATCCTGTCATTTACAGCAACATGGATGATCCTGGAGAACATTATGATAAGTGATAGGCATAGAAAGATAAATACTACATTATTACACTCATACATGAAAAATAAAAATGTTGAACTTATAGACTTAAAGGGTAGGAGAGTGGTTAGTGAAAAGGATAAGTGGAACTGTGGAACTGAAAGGATAAGAGGAAGGAGATAGAAAAAGGTTGTTTAACAGATACAAAATTATAGCTAATTAGGAATAATAAGTTCTAGTGTTTTGTAGCACCATAGAATAATGATAGTTAACAAATATGTTTCTTTTTTTAAATGAGACAAGATCTCACTCTGTTGTGGAGGCTAGAGTACTGTGGCATAATCATAGCTCATTGCACCCTCAGTCTCCTGGACTCAAGTGATCCTTCTACCCATAGGCATGTGCTACCACGCTTTGCTAATTTTTAAATTGTTTGTAGATCCAGGGACTTGCTGTGTTGCTCAGGCTGGTCTCAAACTCCTGCCCTCAAGTGATCCTCCTGTCTCAGCCTCCCAAAGTGCTAGGATTACAGGCATGAACCATCACACTCAGCCAACAATAATTTGTTGTACATTTTCATGTATCTAGAAGAGAGGATTCTGAATGTTCCTAACATAAACAAATGATAATACAGGGTGGCCATAAGTTCGTGTTCAATGTAAATAGTTACTACTATGGCACATGAACTTTATGGGCACCCTGTATTTTCAGGTGATGTATGTGCTAATTACCCTGATTTGATCATTACACATTTTATACATGTATCAAAACATCATTCGGTAGCCCATAAAAATGAACAATTATGTGTCGGCTAAAATAAAAGGAAACAATCTTTTCATCCCAGCATCATTAGTGTAAGTATTTTCTCAAAGTGTGACCTCACTACCAGCAGCATCGATATCACCTGGGAACTTAATAGAAATGCAAATTATACACCTCACTTGGACCTACTCAATCAGAAATTGTGGGAGTTGGACCCAGCAAACTGTGATTTAGCAAGACTTCCCAGTGCTTCTAAATGATTGAAAGTGCTGTAGCCATCTTTTTAGCCCTCCTCACACCCTTCCTCAGTAACAAGCCAATACAAGGGATAGCAAAGAAGTGATGAGAAGAAGCCAAGTCCTTTAATATATAATTAAGTTTGCAAGTAATCCACTCTGGGGCCTGTGCTACCACTGGACTTCCTTAATGTGAGATAATAAATAAGTTACGTTTTCTCTTATTTGCAAGTAGAAGCATCTAACAGATAGGTTAAATGAGAAAAAATACAGTTTTCTACTAGGTTAAATGTTAATTGGTTGATGCTTTGGTTGTTCTTATAAAAGTTAAGAATTCTTTTTTTTCTTTAAAGTTAAGAATTTAGGGCGGCTCCTGTGGCTCAAAGGAGTAGGGTGCCGGCCCCATATGCCAGAGGTGGCGGTTTCAAACCCAGCTCCGGCCAAAAACTGCAAAAAAAAAGAAGAATTTAATACTATATGACATATTCAAATGATACAATATTAAGTCAGTACCTTAAAATGCTAACAGCAATATTAATTAATAAGACATTACAAAATAAGATGTTAAAAACTGAATAAGAGAATTATGTGTTTTTTAAGTAATTACCAACCATATTAGCAGAAAAAGTGGAATACTGGCTATTAATTTCAGAAGTTCTAATAACAAGTTTTTCTTAGTACTAATTAGGAACATTTAAAAATTATATAACTGTAACTTATCTTGAAAATTAGTCACCTTTTAGAATTTTTATTTGTGTGGTTGCATGCCCTGAAACTAGGTTTTTTTTTTAACTAAAAATTTCTTAGACATTCTACTATAGAATTGCAAGAATTAAATTAAGTTTATATCTTCCTCTGTTTCCCCAATAAACTTGGCAGAGATATTTATTATTTTGCAGTTTTTACATCTACTTGTTTCTATTATCTAATGTAGAATATTTACAAAGCTATGGCATTTGGGTTTAAAAGCAAAAAACCCTACAGATATTTTTCCCTACTTTAAATGACTAAATTAACCCTGGCTCATTTTAACCCTGGAAAAGTACAAAAGTGCTTGGAAAGGTAGAGATGTCAACACTGCACATTTATTAAACATTTAAATTACTTTTAGGGAAATAAGAATCAATTTTTACTAAATAGACATCAAAACTATGCATTGTTCAGGACTTTTTCTCCAAAGTATATAATTAAATTGAATCGTCACAACCCTGCCAGGTACGCAGACTAGATTTCATTCATTGCTTTTTATGGGTAACAAAGCTGAGATTCACACACAGGAAGCTTCCTGAACAAGAATTTCTCGCTATTCAATACAAAGTCAGGAGTAAAATATCCATCTTGGCTGTGGCCCATCTATCCCTTAATGTTTCCGCAATGTCCCATTAGAAAATATACACATACAATAAGCTGCCCTGTTTATTTTATCATTTTGTTTTGTTAAATTTTTGCCTCTTTTAACTTAATGTGGCTTTCTGCAACCTCGATAGTGACTAATTCCAGAGTCAAGGATATCTGCCCCGTAGCTCATTTGATGACACTCGAGATTGTATGAATTAATAATTAATGAATGAATTAATTAATTAATCATTGTCTTTGTTTGTTACTCTTGGTCACTGTCTACATTTATTCACTTGTTCTTATTCAACCTTCAACATCATTACTGGGAAATCATGCTTCAAATTGTTGTAGAATCTCTTGGATTTCTCAGAGTTAAAAAGTACTGCTAAAATGGGAGTGTAATCTCATGAATAAATAAACACAGATAGACATCTTCAAGAGATTATTCAATAAGTAATTGAGACATGTTCATTAACAGGCTCTATTGAAAAATCAACAGAATACATATTAAACATATGCCCTTGTACCTAAAACTCACTAAGAGATATTAAAAATACTGATTTCATCTCTCCAGTTACATTTTTTTTTATTCTAAGTCTTTATAATTATATGAAAATATCAACCAGAGTAGTAGTTGGGAAAAAGTTGTGTTGCTTTGTTTTGTTTTCTTTTGCTTTTTAATGTTAAGACCTTGTAATGGCTTTAGATAGTATAGAGGACATAACAACTATTAGGCCCTTTTTATATTCTATAATTTAAACCAATAATTAAAATTCTCAGTTGCCACATCAGGTTAATTAGCTATAAAAGGATATAAACAGGTAAGAACATATTTAGATTATATTCTTAGATTGCCTAAAGATTTCTTGCATTACTAAGCATTATATGTATATAATGGTAGGCATGGGCCAAGGTGGTTGAAAATGGTCAATTAAGAATTTGTGAAGCTATAAGTCATCGTTACTATCCTTCTGGCTTTAATAGTGACTTTCTAAGTTCTAAATAGCATGCATGCTATTTTTGACAACATATGGATTTTTTGAAAATATGCAGCATCAAATGATCTGCATCAGTGGTTTTCTTTCTTTCTTTTTTTTTTTTATTAAATCACAGCTGCATATATTAGTGCAATCAAGGGGTACAATGTGCTGATTTCATATACAATTTGAAATATTTTCATCAAACTGTTTAACGTAGCCTTCATGGCCTTTTTCCCCCCCAGTGGTAAGACAGAATTTATTTACAGAAAACTCTAAAGCTTCTGGTAGAGAGAGAGAACTCAAGTGGGGAGAGAAAAGCTCTCTCCATTTCTCTTCCCTTCTTTCCCTGTCTCCCCCTTCAGGCTTTTAGTCTCGGGGTATATATAGGTGTATGGGTTCCTTGGCCAGGAAACGAATGAACACAGTCCCTTCTGCCGGGGCAAGGTGAATGAATGTCTTTTTCTAGATTTTCTTCCTCGACTGCATATCTATAGAGATGGA